>BGPR01003588.1:105928-133124 GCA_013235015.1 Araneus ventricosus
AGGTTTAGGATAGGGCTAATAGTACTCCTTTTAGAATGTATATAGCATCATTATGAAATTTTGTTTCGGAATAGGAATTATTAGAGATAAAGTTTGGGAAAATTCCTTAACTCAGGGATAAGAATTTTTTCAGTTCTGGACGTTTACGATTTTAGAAAATTAACTCGAAAATTTTCCGCCAATATTCTTGAAGTTTTAATTTGCTGTAAGATTCAACAATATTTTTTGAGTGTTTCAAGATGGCTGTATCTAAGGGTCTTCTCATATGAGGTGGTGACCCCAATGGGGGACGACGCCCCCCTCAGAATGAAGTAAGGTTTTTTTTTGTAGATTCTGTGTCTAGACAATAAGCTAAACCCATTCATGATGTTTTTTCATCATATTTAAAAAAATATAATGCCTTGCGACGCAAAGGGTTAAAGGGGATTTTTTTCTAGTAGTGTTATAGTAAAATGGCTTTGGGATTGAGATTCCTTTAAGAAAAGAAATCCAATTAACGTATTCGATGACATTAATTTTTGTGAATTAATTTTAGTAATTAATAATTAATTATGAAGTCCAGACACTTATTTAATTTTTTGCTAATTAATTTTGGTAATTAATAATTAATTGTGAAGCCAGACGCTTATTTATGGTTTGAGAAAAGAAACTGGAACATCTAAGTTTTCGTTTCATCTAAAAATTTGGCGAGCATTTATGCCAACCTTAAAAAATGGATTTAAAAATTGATGAACTTGGTGGTAAGTATACTTACCGCGGTTTTTACAGTAATTACTTGCTCCAACTTTAAATAATCACCCGATATAACAAATTTCTCTTTAATTGCAAAAATGGCCTTTATAAATCAACACTATAGAAGGGTATGTTTTTGTTTTTTCGGAAAAAAATATATATATATTCCTGTTCAGTTATTCGAGAAGAATGTAAAAACCATGGAATCGGTACAGCTACCAGACTATCAATAATAACTATAAAACCCGTGACAATATCATGATAGTAGAATTTAAATTTATATTGTGAATATTTCTAAAATAAGGCTTTTAATTTTAAAATAGAATCTGCCACGTCAAAGAACTGTTGCAAAATCATTAGATAAATCCTTTTAATACGAAATAGTAATATGTCGCTTCAAAAACAGTTAGAAATAAAACAGTAATACAGAAGATACTTTGATAATTCTTTAATTGGCAAAACTCATTGATAGAAGGTCAAAATTAAACGGAAAGTTGGACCCTAAACACGAAAAAGCTGAAAGCAGCTGCTGCAAAGCTTTCAAATGATACCACATATATATCTCGAAACACCGTCCGATAACTCATAAATAATATCAGCCAGCATCCCAGTTTTAATTATAATATATATTAAGTAGGTCATTCAATGCGATTACATACATTTCAGACCATAATCTAAGTGGCTGATTTGTCACACAAGTATAATTGCCAGTGACACTGAATTAGTGTTGCTACGCTTCGCACGCACGTGTCTTAGAACATTAGAATGCTGACAGCCGATAACTTCCATGTAAAGCAGTCAACCAATGCAGCCAAAGTACTCTCAACATTGTATATGACCCTCTCGCTTGGCAGGCCTATTGACAGGTTTCCGTCAATCGGCACACTCCAGACGTTTGAAGCAGGCGTTTCCTGAAGATGTCATAGGACTTAATTTAACTGCGGGGCGGGTAGTTTCAAAATTCCCACCGCCATTATCTAATTCTGTTTTACTATTAATGGTTAATATGGTATAACAAGCAGTTATTTTTCTTAAGGTGGTTTAACGTCTTCACTTCTTTTGCAGTGTAAAATATATACAGTAAAACCTCGATCATTAATACCTCAATCAACTAAGATCTGTGTTAACCAAACCGGTATCAGAAAATAGTTTTGTTTAATAAAGCTAACGAATTTTTCATAAAAGGGTGTCAAAATTGGCACTGGAATCAGCTTCCACGATGTAAAGCGCTAAGCACGAAGTGGCTTGTAGAAGCCGTTATCGGGAGGTGATATTTTATAACTTACTAGCAGGTACGCGTGCGGCGTTGCCCGTGGCATAATAACTTCAACAAAATAAAAATAAGCCCAAAGTTTTGAAAACGAAATCAAAACATATATATATTATTGGTTTCGCCCTCGATTTTTAATGAAAGTACACACAGGAACTTGAGCGAGATGAATAACGTGTTCTTTTAACTAAAAATATCATCATAT
Organism: Araneus ventricosus; assembly: GCA_013235015.1. Lineage (NCBI taxonomy): Eukaryota > Metazoa > Arthropoda > Arachnida > Araneae > Araneidae > Araneus > Araneus ventricosus. The sequence goes on from BGPR01003588.1 coordinate 108,136, forward strand.
ATGCGCGACTATCAAAAAGTTTACAACAAGTAAATCAAATGATTCTTGGATCAGTAAAATGAAGTAATTAAGATTAGCTGACGCAATAAAATGATCGAGAGTATGACGCGACTTTCGCTTGGTACCGCCAGCCAATCGGATACTAGAAATGCATTCTGGGAACTGAGAGTAACCTTGGGTCGATCGAAAGCTTCGACGATTCGGATAATTAAGAAAATTAGTTGAACTGATCAATAAAAAGATTCATAGAAAATCGGAGAAAAAAGATATTTTAACAATTTTTGCTTTAAAGCAGGGATAAATATTTCGGTTTATACCTAAAACAAAATTGAAAATAATAGCGTTATTAGAACGTCGGATGCAAGAAAATAAGAATTGAAAGTTAAAAATATATAGGAAAAGTGACTATTATTTAAAAATTTCTCAAAATTCAGTAAATTATGTTGGAAATTCAAGACAAACTTCATTAGAACGAAAACTGTTTGTTCTATCCGATGCTTCATTGATTGTTTTTCAAAGATCATTAGAAAATATACTACAGCCGTAAACGTGCCAAAAATGACCCCAAACAATACAAAACATTAAATAAAAAATTTTCTAGATTAAATTTTAAAATTCCGGTTTCGAGGTGCATAGAGTCACCATTACGACTACCTGTGTGCCAAATTTCATGGCTGTAATTGCGATACATTCGTCTAGATACCGCATGCACACACGCAAACATTGCCTTTTACAAATATAGATTTAGAGAGAAAAAATATATACACAGTTTCATTCTTAAGCACTTCAAATAGGGATGTGAGAAAACTCCATGAATTTTCATAGAAAAAATCAATATGCCGGAAAGTTTCATTCTGCTGAATGGGAGCAAATATTCTTTTAAGGACACTCTGAAAGCATCATCGGCAAATGTAAAGGAAATAATGAAAATCAGTAGCATTCGAGAATCCTCTCAGCAAAGTTAATTGGTGTTTCAAATATGCATAGAAGAAGTTTGATAACTAATAAAATAATATGTTAAAATGTTAATACGTGGTAGTGTTTGCGGTCTTGGTTAATCTGGAGTTTAGGGTGTGTGCTCACTTCGTTTCCCTTAAGCTCGCCAATTGTTTGTCGCCAAGAGAGAGAATGCCAGAACATTTGTTTTGGATGCGAGTTGAAATTTTTTCTGCGTCGTTTGCGCATGCGCCTACAGTGATTTGTTTACCGGTTTTCGGCACATGCCCTTAATTTTGCCTCATTTGCATTGGTCCACTCTCTTCGATTTGATTGGTCGAGTTTGAATAATACTTCGTTTGGAATTCTTAATCACTTACCAAACGATTTTTTTCAATAACCATTCGCTTCTCTTCTGAAGATTTTCGTTCACTGAATTTGCTGATTCTCTTTCTGTGTTGCTGATTATGGCTTCCAAATATCGACCAAGGAACGTTTTTTCCTGGAAACTATGGTTCCCTTGCTACGTTTCATCTTCTTCAGACGTCGTGTTTTTCCTGTGTTCTCAAGCACAGGAAAAATGTGTGTTTCCCTGTGTGTTTCGTTTCTCAATGAAGCGAAGCTACGGGGTGGTCGCTTTGCTGAAAGCGAAGTCGCTGATGTTTTTTTAAGTTTAAAAAATTTGCCCGGTGCACACTTGCAATGCCGAAGGTATTGCGTGTTCAATCTCTGGTTTTGAGGTGCCGTAGGCATCGAATGCGCAGGAGACCTATAAAAAACTCGCTGCGCATCCTAAACAGTGTTTGGCGACTGCAAATAAAATTGTGCCAAAGAAATCTGAAGAGAAACTAGTATGCACCCTAAACTCCTGGATTACGGCGGTCTTATATTCCAAATGGAGAATTTTGGAAAACTTCTATCGAAAGAGAAGGTCACGATTTAAAATTTAGTCTTTATTGACCGAGTTTCCATTATCCAAGGTAATTACGCTCCCATTTAGCTCGGATGGCCGAGGTTTCAGTCGACATCGAAGCGTTGCAGATTTTTCATGTTTATAGTTTAGATAGAGTTTGCGGTATTTCAGATGGATTAGTGATTATGGAACACAGACCTTACTCCAATATAATCTATATTAGAATAGGCCAGAAGTTTCGGTAACGCTCAGAAATGTGGGCATGGCTACGTGCCAAAAGAGATTCAGACCAGACAGTCCGTCTACAAATTAGCATACACACAGGATCCTGTTTCGATTCTGTGATGATTTAAAATCAAATAGGAGATATGACTGGGTTTTTTTTAGCTTATTTTAGCAGTTTCTTTTCTTTTTTTATTTTATGTTGATTCATGGATGCGGAACTCCGTTAATATCAAATAAAAGTTATACTAGAATTAATTTATTTTTCCACTTCTCTGAGATCTTTACTTTCGTTTTCATTAAAAATGTTCCTTCTTTTTCGTACTTAATTTTGAAATTAAATATTTATATATTTTGAAAACGAAAGTTAGTGTCAATTAATTCATCATTTCTGTTTTCCGTGCTTTTAATAAATTTCTTAAGCACTCCGACGACGTGCATGAGATTTTCTACTAAAACTTTCGTTCGTAAATCTCTGACAATCAGATTCGAGACAGTGTTGGCAAGCTGAAAGCCCGTCTCAGACGGGCACAAATCTTCTAGTTCTAAATAACTGACCCGAAATCAATACCTTTCGGTTGAATAATTGTTACAGTCACAAAATAATCCTTGCTCCAAGATACTACTGTAGCAAAATAAACATTTTTTTAGCTCTGATCTCTGCTCAGTGGCGGCTCGTCCATTAGAACTGCAGCACCCCCTGAAATCATTTGATTTTTTAAAATCTTATTGAGATATTTTTCCACATTGAAGAGTTCAATGAAAGCTAAAATGGGGAAAAAAGAATAGAAACGAAGAAAGAAGACAGAAAATGTGTCAATAAGTGAGAGATACACAGTTTGAGGCTGGTCAGGTAACAGCCCTCGAAAGATCAAAATTCGCTCACTGCGCAACAGCTAAGCGACGCATCGGAAGGCGAAAACAAAAGTTTCCTACAAATGAGTTTCGCGGTGGCTGGGCTACTTTTGCCGCAGCCCAGGTTCTCCCTCCAAACTGAAGCTGGCCCTCGCTCTCTTAATTTGCTTTGCTTCGCTATTATTTTGATTACGGTTTCGCTTAGACGTTGCTCCAATGGAAACTCATCTGTTTTAGGGGGACACATTACATTCTGTACAATATTCTTTATTTAAAGTGTTATTGAAAAAGTTCTGTACTATTAAAACATAAGAATCATATAAAATCATCTTAAAAAGAAAAAAAAATCATTTTGATCTGCTTGTTAAGTTGAAATTTAATTTTCTTAAAAAGAAAAATGCAATTTTTTAAATTCCCTGCTACTCTTCAAATGTGAATATTTTTGCTTCAAATTTTATTTGCCAATTCATTGAAATATATTACACAAAACTGTGTGTAGACTTTAAAGTGTATCTAATATTCGCTTAAATATAGATTGTTAACTGTTTTATGTGGTGAAAAATGAGGAAATTTAGCACTAACAATTTTTATCTTGTATGTAAGAAAAACTAAGCAACTGAATGCTTATTGCATGTACAGTTTTATCATATACATAACGATAAACAAGTTCAAAAAAATTTGAAAGCTCTATCTGAAAAGGAAAAAAAAGCCTTAGCATTTTGAAAACATGAAAGTGAAGAAAAGTCCAACATGGAGAAAAAGCCAGGTAAAGTTGAACCTTCGCATGTTTATCATTGGATATCATAAATATAAAAACTAAATAACTTTTATAATATTAGAGTGTACCAATTTGAAATTTTGATACAATAAGCAGAAAGATAAGATAAACAAAATAAGCCAATAAAATAAAAATTGATACTTTGGCCATTTTTTGGACCCCTTAATGCTCACTAGTTTTCTTTTAATAGAAGGCAGGAGGAAAAAAGAAAAGCCTATTATTTTCTAAAATACAATTCAGCTAATTGCAATTAGAATTTTGGTCATTTAGAAGTAAAGCTGTTTTTTAAAGAAATTGTATTCTCTTGAGAATTACTTTCTACGGCACTGCTCCCTTCTGCGCTGACTAGGCGGCACTGCCTTTGCTCCAAAATAATTATAACATCAGCAGTGAATGCTTTCGATGAAATTTTCTGTTGGAACCTTGTTCCCGGGTATGTATTGCAGTCATTTAACGCCAAAACTTTTTTTCCAATGCTTTTGATAAGATCATTGTTGTGGTGTGTGGGTGAAAGAACGCAGCACAGTCTTTTGATTGATTGACTAAAGGGGTTTTTATGCGATTTAAAGCTGCAAAGGCTATTATCCCCTATTCATTCAAAAGTTCATTTCAATCCGCAATCAGAAAAGAAACCAAAATTGCCATCAAAAGGTGGGCTAAATTATTTCCGATCTGATTCGGTCAGGAGAAAAAAAAGCAGAACAGTCAATGATAATTTTAAGGAACAAAAACAAATACTTTCAATTGCGGCATTTTTGTTCAAACTACGATCATCAACAAAAAACAGATCGATCTGTCATTGAAAGTTTCGCAATTAGGGCCTCACGATACTTTCCGAGGGTAATTTTTGACCGCAAAATCGATGCAGGAAGCCTTCAGAAAAACAGCCACCTAATGCTTTTGTTGTGGATAATTGCCGATTCATTCCAGTCGTGTAACCGAAACTATACACAGAGCCCTTTCGGAAGATTGACTCGACCACTGAGTTTATGCTAAGTTTGTAAAGACAGTTAAATTTGTTTCTATGAAGTGCAGTAGAACCTCGGCTAACCGGGCCTCTGTCAGCCGAGAGCTCTGTTAACAAAGCCGGTACCAGAAAACCGAACTGTATTTTTTCATTTCTTAATATAGCCAACGAAATTTTCAGTTTCAGTTCAGTTTAGTTTAGTTTTATTAACGTCCCGTTTCGAAACAACACGCGGGCTACCTGCGCGGGAAACGAAATTACCTATGCTCTATGACTTTTACTGTTAAATGAATTAATCTGAATGAATTATTAATCTGTTAAAATCCAGTTAATATACCGCTCACAATCGATGCGTGCGCGGGCGTGGTCTCTGTGAAGTCATCAAAATTGTTAGTGATTTTCACCACCTTTGCAGCTCGACTGTGACTAAACCGTAATTCCAAATTCTAAAATTCTTTTAGCAATTTTCAATGTCCACCTTTCTCTGTTAAATGAAACTAAAACCAACTCTTTGTTATTTGGTTCTGGAGCTATAAGCGTTTAAAAATACCACGAAAAGCGCCATAGTTTTTTTCTTTCCCGACACACCACTATGGAGAGACGTAAATCTACGTCAAAAAAAAAAAAAACGGTTTCATTCTTAAGCACTTCTACAGTGATGTGAGCAAATCCTATGCGTTTTCATTTCAATAAATGGCAGTGTAGATGTGTCTAAACTTTTTGCGTTGTTGAGTAGGAGAAACTATTCTCTTGAGAATGTTCTTAAAGAATCACTGCGAAAATGCAAAGAAACAGCGAAAATCAGTTATATTCGCGAATCCTCTTATCAAAACAGTTTTCCGCTGTCGCGTTTCAGTTCTACGCCAAAGTCACAAATATCGCTCTCCAGCGGGAGTGGTCTACCCTAAACTTTCTTGTATACATCCATAAAGGTGTCATTTTCCCTCCCCTCCCCCCTCCGCGCGGATAAAAAATGCGAACCTTCCGTCACCCAGAATGTCATGACTATCCACGAGTTTCCCTCAGCGCACGCCAAAGTCACGAATATCAATAAGCGCTCCCCAAGACTCAAAATAGCCTTGCGTCATAGTAAGGAAACTGCATATGCAAATTTGAACGCATTTTTTTAAACCGATTGAAACAAAAATTGGACACAGATCTACAGTTGAGGTTAGAAGGCCACTTAACAAATTTCATTTATCTAAGTCATTTGTTAAGGAGTTATCGTATTCACAAGCATGCGATTATGCAGACAGACAACCCTTTGACGGAATTGACCCAAAATGATATGGACCTACATTCTATATTTGATATGGACCTACATTCCTGGTGATAAAAAATGCGCATCAAATTGTATCCATCTACCTATTTAAGTTTTTGAGGTATCGTGTTCACATGAACGCGGGCAGACAGAATTCCCGGGGACGGAGTTTGTCCAAATTTGTTAGAAACCTACAAATTAAGTGTAAAGATCACATACCAAATTTCATATTTCTAGATCTAATAGTTCTCGAGTTATCGTGTTCACAGACTGAACAGACACAATTCCAAAATTGCGGACTCGGGGAGGTCTAAAACGTGGAGATTCGTCAACATCTCGAGTTCGAATGTTTTGACACTTACAATACTTTCTCTTTGTATACTTCGTATACGAGAAAGTAAAAATACAATCAGAAGTTTGATAACTAATAAAAAGAGTTTGTTGAAATGTTAATATGTGGTCGCACTTGCGGACTTATTTTTTTAATTTTCAAAATAAACAATTTTGGAGAAACCTTGTCGAAAGGAAAGAAGACACGATTTAAAATTCAGTCCCTACTAACCGAGTTTTCGACTATCTGAGGCGATTGAATGAGGTCGGATAATCGAAGTTCTACTGTACAGGCGAGTATTTTGCGTGTCTCTGTGTGAATGCGTAGAAGATATCAGTTCCTAAGATGATAGCTCTCTACAGCTGCTCTGTCTTCTGATGAAATTGAGCTACGAGACGAATTTGTGGAACTCTTTCGTGTGAAGAAAGGTTTGCCCAAGACCAGCTGAGGAAAATTTTTTAGCTGCACGCACATCGGAAGTCTAAAAGATTTCATTTCCATAAGTACGATAACGATGAGATGGTCAATGTCATCAGGCCAAACCGACAGTTTTGCGGGGAGATATTAAATGCAAAACTACCATTTAATACAGGGCGGTTATAAATTATTGAACCCATTTCGAAAATTCGTAAGAAAACTAATAACGCTACAACTACGGTTCCCTTTTAAATGAGACAGCAAGTAAAAAAAATTTTTTTTCTTTCAAATAGGTGGCGTATCATTACGGCGTACTAAATTTGCTGCAGCGAGAGATTTCCATACTCAACTTTTATGGTTTGCTTTTTTAGTTTTTTTTAATATCCCGAAAAATGTTCAGTTTTCACACTACGTGTGAATTAACAAATTAAAGAGCGTAAAATTCCCCACTAACGAATGCTTTTAATTTTCTTCTAGCTTTAATAATTTGGCAGAAAATGGCTCTCAAAAATGGGAGATGTTCAATAATTTACGACCCTCTAGACCCCTGTAACAGCGCGTCACCTATCTGAAAAAATATTTTTCAAATACGGTCTCATTTTTAAAAAACCAAAGTCGTTAAATTATTAGTTTTTTTATTAATTTTTGGAATGGGTCCAATAATTTATGCCCACCCTATATATCGTCGCTCATCAAGCAACACCACTTGTCTCAATATTCCCAATTCTAAAAGAGAAAGAAAAAAACTGAATTTTTCGCAACCAATAACAATTATTTCTGATCATAATTATAATTAAATGATTAGATTAAATAAATTTTTCGCGCTTTTATTTAACTTCTCATTTTCTTTCATTTCCATTTTCTTCAAGATTTTAATTTTACATCAAAGTGTGGCTGTTCAAAATATACTTCTTGACTTCTAAATAAAATGCGAGTCGGTGTGCATATGACAGTCGCTTTGTGATCAGGTTCATTACATTTGAATCCATTTCTTTTGTTTCACAATAAGTTAACAAATACAAAAATTTCAGAAGCTTAAGTGGTGAAAAGGAATTCATTTCTTTTGCTGATAGAATATTGGATGCAAAGGGAGCTATTATTTATAGCAATTTTAAAACTGATAGATCAGGATGGGAATAAAACTCGAATAACTTATGTAGCATAAATAAATATCTCCAAAAATAAGGTATACATTTCAAAACGATTTATCACCGAATTTATGTTCTATGCAAGTAAGTAGAATGAGTTTAGCGATGTTATACATTAGGGTGGATCGAAGAGTATAGAAAAACATTTTGGAGGGGATATTATTTTTGGCGCGGGGTGGGAAAGTTGTTTCATAAGTATATTAGTTTATATAATTTTTTTTATTGAAATCCATTTAGATTTTCCGGTGGCCCCAAGTGCCCCAAAAATAATAAAAAAATTAAATTTTTATAATAACAATTTTTATAACAATAAATATAATAACAATTTTTTTTTTCGAAATTACTTTTGGCGCGGGGTGGGAACGTTGTGTCTTAGGTATATTAGTTTATATGTATTTTTTATTGAAATCCAATCATAACTTCCAGTGCCCCAAAAATAGTTAAAAATGACATTTTTTGGAAATTTATTTAAAAAAATTTTTTTTTAATTCCTTTAGAGCCGGGTAAGAAAGTTTTGATTTGGGTATATTAGTTTACGTTTTCCTTATTATTATTTAAATTCATTCATATCTTCTGGTGGCCCAAGCGCCCCAAAAATAGTTAAAAATTGACATTTTTACGATTTTGACTCATTCAAACAACAAGGGAGGGAGGAATAAAAGAACGCTTTTGCCAAAGTTCCCCCCTGTAGCGATGTGTTTTTGTTTAGGATAAGTCGAGATCGTGGCGTAGTTTATCTTTGTCTTCGAAATAAAGTAAAATCGTCTTATATTGTAAAATAGAAAAAACAAGAAAAGGTAATTGTGGGTCCCTGAATAATATTATATAAACAAAAATAATTTTATTCATTTAATAATGAAAAATTCATTCTCTCCTATACATTTTTCCTTATAAAATCGTTTCTTTGACGCATTTTTTATTTTTAATTCAAAATTTGCATAAAAATCGTTTTTTTGCAAATATTTAAGTGTCTTGGAGCACCGCAAGAAGTTAAAGTTGAAAAAAAATTGCATATATGCTAGTACACTTAAAAGTCAACTTTTGCACCCTACCCCGATTATTCTATCCACACTTTGAATTTTCGATCCACCCTAGTATACATAATTTCAAATATAAAATAATTTCATTTACAGAGGTATTTAGTCTTGTCTATTGCTTCTTGAGAAAGTACTAAAGTTGTTGGTAACTGTCCCTTAAGTCCAAGTTAACCTTATTGTCATGAGGAATCCAAGGAATTTCAGTTAATTTCTTTGTTACTCTTTATTTGCATAGTAACATTAGTAACCTATTAGCGCAAGATATTCTACAATGTTGCTACGATTCGTCAAAATCCCCAATCTTCCTTTATTTTGTATAAAATAAAATATTTTTCTTATTTAAATATAGTTCTGAGTTAATCGAATCCAAATGTTTGTTTACTATCGCGTACCGTTTTATGGCTACCGTCAGATCAAACAAAACTACTTGATTACTAACTTTCTTATTTTATCAGGAAATCCTTAATTTTTACAAAATGTAGACGATACTTTTGGACAGAGAGATTTATAACTAAATTGGGACAAATGATGCTGTATTTTCCAAAATTCTAGAATGCTCTTTTTCTTTTATTTAAAGATGTTAGAATTTTTTAAATTGTAAGTTAACATAAGATTTTCCTTGTTAAGCAAACTGAATCATGATTCCTTTGATACTCCAACATTACAAAGCATTTATATTTTATCAGTTTTTAAGAAATAAATATATAGTTATATACATACATTTTCTTTAAATGTTATTACAAGTTTTACTTATTTTGAAGAAAAAAATGCTTTCAATACTTTTCAGTTGCTGATAACAGATATTTTTATTGCTCTTATTAGTTATCAAGAATGTAGAAACAGTGAGTGCGATATCTTCAAACTTAAAATTTCTTGCATTTCGTTAAAATTAAAAGATGAATACGCTAAGTGAAAAATAAATAAAAGCTATCAAATCTTTCATCGATACAAATAATGCATGAAATTTACCACGAAATTTCGTGCACGCAAATTTCATAATTTCACTCCCTTTCTTAAGAGAACAATGAGCGTCGAAAGCGCGGAAAATCAACAAAAATTGTGATTTTGGAAAGATAATTTTTTCCGGGAAAAATCATTCTTTGTTATTTTCTTCGTTTGCTCAGTATAAGGGTTTTTATTGATACTGTGGATTGTAATAAATATATTTTTAGCATTTTTCTCCAACCGAAAAGTTTTTTCATGTTATCCACATTTTAAAATACAGCATATGCATCATATTTTTAACTACAACTCTGAAATTTTTCTGCAATGCTATATAAACATATATTGATACAATTTTGCATACATAAATCACTTATGAACAATATTTTTTGGTATTAAGGGGTTATTACATTGCATTTTTCAATTTTTTTAAAGAAAAATCAAGCAATTCTAGATTTAAGGTTAAAAAAACTCATTTGAGGGATATTAAACATGCAAAATATTGTGTATAAATGAAATATCTGCTTGCAAAAAAAATAGTTGTATTAATGAGTATGGAATAATTCATAGTTTCAGAAGACATTTTATCCTTTCCTAACAAAAAAATCAAAATGTTACCAACGATTTTTTTTTTTTTTTTTCTGCAGGAAAAGAATGCTATAATGAAATTGTCATGAAAATTTCAGAACAATAGCCTAGAAATTGAGAAGCTTGGTTGTAAACGTCCTTAAAGGACAAAACGCGAAGTGGAAAATAAAAGTTACCAAATCTTGCACAGATTGCAGATAAAAAAAGAAAAATGAATAAATTTTATTGAATGAACGCGAATCTCATAATTTCGATTTCCTAACCAATATCATTTTTTCCCCCTTTTCCTAAGCAATAACATTTTTTTTTTCTTCCTATGCAATATCGTTTGCTTTTTCCTAAACAAAGAGGAAAAGAGCGTGGGCCGTCCCGCGACGAGGAAAACAAAAGAGCGGGTCACGTGGACTTACCCGCATATCCAGGAGTGCCTCCTGGGCGGCAGGGCCTGTGGCAGGAGGAGGTGGCGTCGCTGCATGCCGCTTTGGCAGGTGGTTGGTGATCGACAGGTGTTCGTGTGTTGTGCCTCGGCCGGAAGCGAGGGCCGACTGGCGAATCTCCGGAACACGGGGAATCGATAGCATCGCCGCATCGGGTGTCACGTGGACTGGGGTGCACCCCATGCGCGCGGGAGGACGACTCCGTGGACGCCGGAGGGGGAACTTTTGGCGCGGCGCGAGATTTGAACGCGCGGGAGACGACGGCGCGCCGTAGATCGAGGGCGGATCTGACTAAGTGGCCGAATATTCTCAATTCCAATTCAGGAAGCCGGCTCAAGAGAGGAGGCGTAACTAGGGTGGAGCAGACATGGCACGTGCCCTGGGTGTCATTACCAGGGGGCACAAAATTAATAACCTCGCTTAATTTCGCTCTGATTTAGCTACTGATCTAGGCGTTATTTTTGTTACGAAACTTTTGTAAGGATTCGAATCATTTGGCATTGTGCGACCGGGGCGTCTGTCGATTTGAATGTTTTATTTGTAAATGGTTTTTGCGGCTGTCTGGTCTTAGAATGGCAACACGTTGTATTTCCTCGCTATTTTTAGAATTATTTTTCTAATAAAATTTTAGTAAATACATTGATGATGAAAAAAGAAAGAATATGGCGGCCTTTCTTGGAGGGTGGCATTTTTTTTTTTTTTTTTCTCTCTTGACCGAATTGGATCGGCAATTTTTCTAGTCCGTCTCCTGATGGCAATTTTGTTTTGTTTTTTAAGCAGCTTGAAGCGAAGGCTGTTTTTTGTGTGATTTTCGAGATTTGTTTTTTGTTTAACCCGGCACAAGCCAAGAACCGCGTTCTGGAGTATACGCCGGAGAACATACCTTAATCCTCCCATTGATGGCGTAGGTGATCATTGTGTCTTGGCAGTCCTTATTTAGTTTATATATTCTATTGTTGAATCAGATCGTTTTAGAGTAAGATGAACCATAACGCGGGGTTAAAGAAACCTGACTACTTTATTTTCGAATTTTATTACATCAATGGCGGAGAGAAGGGAAGTGGCGTTATTATGATTTTTTCGCCCCCTCCCCGTCGTCAACAGTGACTTAGTTTGTGTAAACGGCGCACGAGGCATGGAACTTTTTTTCTTTAAATGCGACATACGACTGTTAAACCTTGAAACCTTTCGATTTCGTGAAAAAAAATATATATTATTCCCAAGTCTTTTCTGAACAATTTAAAACAATCCGCGTTAAAAAAAAATCCCATAATTATGAAAGTTATGAAGGAAAATGCTGTTCAATTTGAACATTGAAACTGGCCATATCTTTAAAGCGCTATATCTCAAAATGTGTGTTTTTTTTTTATATTGCGCGCGCAATATCTCAAGAACTATTGAATATTTTCACATAAAATTTTTACCGAATATGTATTGTGCTATGTTCTACAAATTGAACCATAATTTTTGTTCATCTTTTCTCCAAAGAAGTTTTTCTGGGGAAGAAAAGTTTAAATATTAACTTTTAACATTTTATTTTAAATTGGCATATAAAATAGAAATTTAATTTAAATATTAATAAATGGTGGTTCAGTTTCTTAAAAAGACTGTTTGGATTGCTTAGATACCCAAAATCTTGTGTGTAGATAAATATTTTATTCGTAATCAGGCAAGCAAGGTGACTATCATATTTTTTCCAAAGATTATGCCCATATTTATTACTCTCTCAAATAAATACATACCAATATGAAGGTTTGAAAATATATGTACTATAAGAGAAAGGACAGGTATTTTTCTAGGAAAAAAAAGGAGTTTGTGAATTGCATTGTTTCAGAGATATAATGTATCGAATTTCACAGTTTTCACCCCATTTTTTCGAAGTTTAAGAGTCGTATTTCCCCTTAACGCTTTATCACCACGGCCGGTGTCCTTGCGAGAGTAAATTTCACCCGGAAAATAATATGATATATATTTTTTTTTTATCCCAGTCGTCAACAAGCGTAAATGGCGTCAGGGATACGATGTTATTTTTACGTCGCTTCATCATATTTTCCTTTAAAAATGGTGTAGACGCAGTAACGTTTTGACTCCATGGTGTCCCTTAGAACTGGCGCCCGAGGCATCTGTACCACATTCCCCTCCGGTCTGTACGCGAAAGCACAACTTATTGATGGTATAGTTTCAAAAGCAGATTAAAACCTTATATTTCTCAAGCGTAAAACTAAAGATTTTTTTCTGATATTCATATTTCGGTAATGTTCGCTCAAATCTTTAATATTTTTATATTGAATAGAATTTTTTAAATTTATTTCTAATTAATCTTTTTAATTTGAGCTATTTTCTTAAAAGTAAAATACGAAGCAATCTGGGATATTCATTTCAGATTCGGGAAAAATCCGAAATGATATTCAATCCGCAAACACAATCAATATTTAGAATTAATACGGGAAATCTGGTCATTTTAGATTTGAGGCACTTGGTGGAAAGGTACCTGCTCCTGAACAGAAAGGAGAGGTTTCAAATACTTTTCGCGAATTTTTATCTATCAAACCAAGTATTTCAGTACTCTTTCCTATTTTTTAGAAAAATTAATACATTTTTACTTTAACGAATCACAATGCTATTATCAGAAATCGACATATCTAAAAATAGAGCTAGAAATGCTTAAGCGGATTTTACATTATTATCGCTTTGTGTGAATTCTAGGTTACAGAGGAAACTTTAAAAAAATAGCTTTCTCCTTAAAACAAATATAAATTTTGCCGGCAGTTGTTTCTTTTTGTGTCCAAAATTAATTTCACAACATATTTTTTATTCGAAACGAACATATCCTTCGAAAGATTGAAAGATTTTGTTTGTTAGATAACGCTTATCTGTGTAAAGCACTTTCAGAAAATATACTATGTTCAAATGGTTTTTCATTGAATTTTCTTCTCAATGACTATTTATCACTGTACTACTTCTAAAATACATAATCTGATCTTACTTTCGAAATCAGAAATTATCCTCTTGTGTATTACTATCTTGTCACCAACGACTATTTGATGGAGCTATAAGATTATTCGGTCTATTGTCTTCGTGCTTGTAAATTGTTTCACAAAATAGCATGGTACAATTAGAATTAAACATATTTTTCTGTAAACCAAAAGAAAAATATGCTTTTGAAAATAATTGAAGGGTTTATTCGAAAATGAGAGAGAACTGAAAAAAATTATTTAAAAAATCGAAAGCGAATTTCAAGTTCTTTGCTAATAGTGAAAAGGCAGTTATATTCTTAGAAGTCAAATAAAGAATCATAATTCAAAAGCATTGACAGTTTTATCTTTTTCATTGAATGCTGTTTCCACTAGACATGCATTGTTATAATACCAAACCGAGGCCAAGATTCCTTTTTCTTTAAAATATTATAAAATACATTTTAATTCATGCATTAATAGAGCAGTTTTCTCTTATAATCAGAATCACGCGTTTCAATAATATGAGTAAATATACTTCTCCGGTAGAACAACAAAGAATTCAGGTTTCTGTAAGATAGAATCACACACGTTCGAATAAGCACATCGTTATTATACCAACCTCGTTAAATTGAAAATCATTAAAGAATACAAAAACTACCTCTGAATGAGGAATGCCAATTTGAGAATTATTAAGCAAACTGTATTATTAAACATTCATTTCCATATTTAAAACGGTCGCAATATAAGTAAACTTGACAGAAAAAAATCAAAAGTACTCTATAGAGTAAACAAGTGAGGGATAGACAAGCAGAGTTCATATTACTCACGCACACAGAAAAAAATGCCAGTACGTACGAAATGGAAATAATAAATCATTAAATATTAACAACAAAGTATATTTTCTTAACCACAAAAGTGAAAAATATGGTTTTGAATGCTATCTAAGACAATTCGTTATTATATCAACCTCGTTAAATTAAAAGTCATTAAAGTATAAAAAAAAACTACATATTATGAATGTTTCCAATTTTAGAATAACTAAGCAAACTATAATATTAAACATTCATTTCTATATTTAAAACGGACGATATTTAAACTTGAGAAAAAGTCATTAGAGAGTAAACAAGTAATTAGAGTTCAGATTACGCACAATGAAAATAAGAACGACAAGAAAATAATAAATCATTAAATATTAACAACAAAGAATATTTAATGCGAAGACGAATATCGTTTTGGCTGCTCTCTAAGTAAGAGTTTATTACTCATTCGTTGAAGAATTCAAACAATAGTTTACTTTAATGATTCGTAAAGTGCCATCAAGAGAAAAAAAAGTCCCAATGGTTGCAATTATGCTTTTTTAAAGATAAACTTTCCTGGTGCCTCGGTTGGTAAGTGTTTAAAACTAGTTTTAGCAGGAAATGGACAAAGATCGATGGGACGAGGAAACGTAATCCAAATTGAGCCGAAGTGATGTGTCTTGCGCAGGAACCATCTGTTGATAGACTGTCCAGGGGATAATTCTTTCATTCCTTACTGTTATTTTTAATTTCACCTTTGCTTTTTCGTACACGAAGGAAAAGTGCAAGAGAATTTTACGAAATTTTGGACGAAATCCATCAATGGTAAGTCTGTCAGCCCAATGACTGAAAAACAGATTGGACTACTGTGATGAAATTTGGTACGTTGTCCTAACACCAAATTTGTAGATTTCTACTAAATTTCTCCGAAATTGTCTTTGGGAAGTCAATCTATCGCTCTGTCTGTCTTAGAAATCAATCACCCCCCCTGATGGCCGCCCCCCAAAAATCTATAGACACCTAAAAGTACCCCTGAATATAGGGAGTAGGCAACAAAATTTAAAAATTTAGTTACAAAATTAGCTAGCTTTCCAGGACACTATTTTATTTATTTACAACCCGCCCCAGTCCAGCCTGACCGAAAGGGTGTAAGGCCTTCCACAAACTGGAGAGGAAACCCCGGACACTATTTTTTTATATATATAATTCTTAGTTTTAGGCAGCTAAAATGAAGTAAAAATTTAATTTTCTCCGCAAAAAGTGGTGAGGCAGTGGCCGCCAATGAACGCAATAACTCAAAAACGGGTTGAGCTGGAAAAATGAAATTTGATAAGCAGTACTTACGCAAGAATCATACACCTCTCCTAAGTTTTGAGCGAAATACGTCAAAATGGAAATCTATCCACCTGTCCATCCGTGTCCATGTGAACACGATTCCTCAAAAGCGCAAAGAGTTTGATAGATGAAATTTGACATACAGTTTTATCACCAGAATTGTAGATGCGTCACATTTTGGACCAAATCCATCCGCGGGTTAACTGTCAAATGGTCTGTCTATGCTTGTGTATGTGGAAGCCATAACTCAAAAGCGAAACAAGATGGATGGAAGTTCAGTATGGGATCTTTCCACCACAATTGTAGATCTGTGTCAAGTTCGGTCAGAGGAAAGATGTCCAAAGCGCATAAACTTTTCACCATAACAAAAATTCAACACAAAACACAATAATTCCGGAAGTAATACGAAGAAGTCGAGGTTTTAGTTTAGTCATATTAACGTCCCTTTTTCGAAGCAACACGAGCACAACTATTTGGGTACGGACCTCGTCATTTTGAACCGCAGTCAGATGATGAGGACGACACCTGAACTGGCACCCCCTCTCCAAACTTCTGTACGGAGGGTATAATACGCATGATTTAACGTGCAACGGGCCCAATACACGGCGGATCTTCGAACCTTAATTCTCTGAACCCGGCTAGAGTGAGAATTCCAGAACCTCAAAAACTGGAGTAAATTTTCGTTCACCGAAAGAGAATGGAATCCTCCCTTTCTTTACAGAAATTCCAGGATCAATTGTCAGCAAAGAAAGGAAATACTTTCCCCCTCCTTAAAGGGAAGCAGAGACCTTACCATTAGGTCACTTGAAAAAGTCGAAGGGAGAACGCTCCAGCTAGTTACTCCGCGAAGACGTCATCGATCTTATTCCTAAATAAATATAAATTTCGCAAAATAACAAAGCCATCAACCCAATAACGTAGAATAATCAGTCACAGAGGTGAATCCAGAATACAAAGTTGCATATTAGCAGTGGCGGCTTTCCGCATAGGTGTTAGAGGCGCTCGCCTCTTGCCTCGAAAATCCAGGGGCCTCAAAATCCATTCGATGTACACAGTAGTGCAAATTTATGGCGAACTAGCGACATTCGATAGGGGTGGGGTCTCAAAACCTATTGGACGTAAATTGTAGTCTTATGCCGAAGGCGAAGTTGCGACATTCGGCTCAAAACCTATTCTGTGCTCATCGTAGGGCTAGGCCGACGGCGAATTTGAGACGTTGGATAAAGGAAGGGGACTCAAGTCAATTTTGCGCCTGTGGCCTCATATTGACAAAATCCGTCACTGCATATTAGATGATACGTCTTAATATTGCATTCATCACAAAAACAAATACTGCGTTGCTGCATTAAAATCTGCATTTTTTAAAAACTAATATTATGCTTTCAAACTTTAATAGCTGAATACGACTCACTTTCCGTTCCCTTTTAAGCCAGTAAGTGCTGATGACCTGCCCTTGGAAGTCCTTTACATCGATTCGCACAAAAGGCAAAGTGAGTGTCCGTTCCGGTTTGAAAGGCACAAAAGAGAACCGGACTGAACATTGAAAAGGAAGCAGATTTGGAAATGGGAGCAGCTTTTTCTCGTCTTCGGGTTGCGACAGTCGGAGAGAAACGTAAATCGTTGCCTTGATCGTGAAAGAGTTACAAGAGCGAGAAAAATGAAATTTCATTGTATTGAAATGAATCTTCCATTGCCGTAGCTCTTGTTTCTGTTTAACCTTTCGTTAGGTGCCCTATTATTTAACTCGTATCAGACGCTGTGATCACTCAGATTATATGCTTTTATTAATCTACAAGGATTTAACCTTTCATTCTTATAGTTAAATACTTAAAATATACTTATTTTTGTACATATTATTTTATTTCCACAATGTTTCAAAAGCATTCTTCTGATTTCTTACAAATTGCTCTCATCGCAAATATTGTACTTTGCAGGGCTGATAGGGACGTGGAGACCTAGTGATTAGTTCCCGGCTGCAAAACCCGATTCCGCTAAAAGATCTGCCGAATAGGTGAGTCTGGTGTATGTTAAATCTGACTTCTTGAGTCAGTCATCGTTTTGTTGGTATGGTGCATAAAATGGAGAAGGGGTGCTAGCTCAGATGCTGTCCTCGTCACCCGACCTTGTAATTGTGACTGTTGTTCACAATTACAAGGTCTGTCCCAAAATAGCCCTCGTATTACTTCAAAATGGGTGATTAATGTAGCTAAAATAAAGTTGCAGGGATGCTTTTAACATTAGGCCAACCTTGGTATTCAACTAGAGGCGTTACAACAATGGTAGTGCTTGTCTACACATTATTTCAAACATTCGTAAGATCAAAGGCACACGCTTAATCAATTTAAATATATATTAAATTACGTATTTATATTTAGCTTTAACTGTAATGTAATATATAAATATATTATCAATATACTTAACATATTTTATTAATGTTTGAAATACGAGTTAAAAAATAATTGATTTTTATTTCTTTTTTGTGCAATGTAAATATATTTGTTAATTAAAAAATCAATTAATTTTCTTAAAAATATAAAGTTTATATTTTATTATGCATGTTAATATATTAGCGTGTATCAATAAATAGTATATGAATAGTTCTTTACTCAGTGGAGACATCTGCTCTTGTACCTGCCCCGATACTTTGCAGAAGGCATCATGAAATTAGGAAAAGCAACAGCATTAGTCGCGCCATGTTTTAGACTATCCTTCACAGTTTTTGAAACCCGGAAATTCACTCACTACGCTTAATCCATTTGATATAAACAATTAGAATAGCAAACAATAGGAGATTTATAAACAAAAATCAGAAATTACAGAGAAAAAACTTGCGATGTTGGCTAGGCTATCTGAGCTATCGGAATTGGAATTATCTACCTTTGGCAATGGGTGACAAGACAAGATTTAAATCACGCTCAAGGCGAAGTCAATGGGTGATTTAAATCTTGTCTTGTCACTACGAGGACAATGGGTGATTGAAACCAAAGCTTCGTGAAACCCCACTCGTCCAAGCTCTATGAAGATAACTAAAGCTGGGCAAACCCTATCACTTTACCCCACGAAAATGGCGTGGTGACACTCCACATCATTCCATTTTTCAGCTCCTATTTAGGTAGCTCATTCACGGCAGCTCCACGCAATCCGAAAACCCATCAGCTATGGGTCACTCTGATTCCCTTCCGCACCTACTACTCTCCCAGCCTTCAAAACGCGAATCCCCACCTGTTCCGATTTCCTATAGAGCAAAAGGGCCTCACCTTCCTCACGTATCTACACCGGTCGCATTTTAGCATTTATGGCCCGCCAGTCCAAATAAATTTCAAGCGAAGTTTGATTTTCAGACTTTCGACCACATCGCCCCAATTCTTATCGCATTGGTTTTCGCACTGACGATAGTTTTTGGAGTGGTACGACCGAATTTGTGCGGTGTGTAGTGTTCGTGAATATCCAGCTTAAAAGTACAAGAAATCATTGCCAATTCATTTCAAAGAGCGAGACGCAATGTATACCCAACTGGTCTGAGAGATCGCCCACTTTATAATTTAAACTTCTTGCACGGAATTGAAAAATATCTCATACCCAACTGGTCTGAGAGATCGTCCACTTTATAGTTTAAACTTCTTACACTGAATTGAAAAATATCTCAAATTCCCTACAGGCGCTTCAACGATTGATTATCGCTCTAGTAATATATTTGAGGCTATTTTTCGCCCATGTATGGGCAATAAAATGCTGCAATAGAGTGCCACTTCTTCCCAAACGCTAACGCAAAGATACAGAGGTGAAAAAGCAGTATTTTAACACAGCCTTTTAAGCGCGTATGAGCTGTTAATGAATTCAACTAAAAACAAATACGAAGGAGAAACACTCTTCATGGCTATTAATGTAAGAGATGGAGAAAACAAAGCCAGGTGAGAAATTTGATGCAACAGTTTAGAATAAGATAAACACATTATGAAACTGAAAAGGCCAATGATAATCCGAGATGAGTTAAGAGCTGGGCGAAAGATCTTGGAAATGTGCTTTTAATTTCCACATGAACAGAACATAAACAGCTTAAGTCACAAATTCGGATGATTCGTGCAATATCCGGAAAGAAATGTCTAAATTGGTTTTGCGGCAATGTGATAAAATAATCAATTTAAGGTAAAACGGTGCAATTGCTTCCAAATAGCGATACATTTAAGTAAAACGTAGCTGTTTAACACCTAGTTGAAAAATGCAAAATAACTGGAAAAGGTGAATTTTATAACGCGTATATAAAAGTTGAACATTATACGAAGTTTGAAGAACTTATTCCGTTATTACTTTACTTGTTATTATTTTATTTTTATTTTATTTTATATTGGCGCATGAAATGAAATTTTCTTTTCATTGCATTCTAATATATCTAACACGAAAATATCTAAACAACAGAAACTAGTTTAGATTATGAAATATTTATAAATATAAGCTATTTTCTAGCTCCTTAGCTGTCAATCAAAATTTAATACGGCGATCTAATTTGCCCTTTTAAAGAAGGAAAAGTAGCGATTGCGCACACATACATTAAAATATTCATGGCCAATTATCTAAAACAAGTTTTCCCAAATTTCTCTTCTTCGTTTTCTTAATTTCGAGGGAAAAGTCAAATCGGAAAACTAAAGTTGGACGGTGGTAGTAACATTTTTCAGCGTGCTTTATTATACTACCCAAACTTGTCAGAAAAATGTTCAGCTCAATTTCGAGTAAAATTCTTCAAATGATTTCACCAGCGCGTGAATCTTCAGAAATCAGTGTGCGTGGAACGCAATTACTTTCTTTTCTTGGAAGGCAAAAGAAATCCGATAAAAATGGAAATAATAAAATTCAGCGCATCACTCCCAACACAACACTTTATTTACCCTTATTATTCCTACTGTTTGTTTTTAAGCATTTTTCGATACCACCTGGACTGACTATGCGTGCGAGAAAATTGGTGAGACTTCGCTCGTTTTCGCCGAGGCCAGTTCTTCCTACGGTTGCGCAATGCGTCGGAAAAGTTTCAAAATGTGTTCCGACTCTCTTTTCTGATGACAACTCAGGAGAATTCTTTGTTCTTGCCTAGTTAAAATGCTTACGAGAAAAAAGGAAGGATGCTTTGCGTAATTGCCGACTAATCTATGCATAGTATAAAATGAAGTTCCCTGAAAGCCTCTGTATGTGTGAACGCTTAAAACTCGAGAAATACTAAACTAATATTGGAGATATTTACACCATTTTGTAGGGCATTTATCGAGGAAGGTTTTAGTACATTAAACGCATATCTAAATCAGAAAGGGAGTTCAGTAATTGCGATTTTAATAATTATTTTCCTACCCCGATCCGCGCATGCCCGAAATAGTCCAACATCTGTGCTTTGCGTATGCGTCATGTCTGTTTAAATCTTCTCTTAAAGCGCATGCATGTGTGCACATTTATAAGTTGAGAAATACAAAATGTTTATTAGAGTTATGTGTACCATTCTGTACGGCATTTATCGACGCTTTTCAAAATAAAAAAGTGGTTAAATAATTAAAACCAATCCAACCTCGATCCGCGCATGCGTAAAAGAGCAGGATCTGTGCTTTGCGTTTCATCCGCGCATGCGCGAACTAGCAGGAGCTGTGCTTTGCGTATGCGCTGAATTTATGTTTGTTTGCATCTCATTTTAAACGGCTATTTTAAAGATTTGCGATTGATTTCAAAATCCTGCCAATGTTGTTTATAAAAATATTATGAGGTAATTTTAATTTTATTTCCATATTACTGATTGCATTTTACATATTCAGTGGGTTCACGTATGTATAGAACAGATAAACTCGTACGGAGCCGCGAGCACAACGGCTAGTACGCTCTTAAAATAGAATGATCTGGTCCATATGGCCCGATTTCGAGAATTCTCGCTTTATTTCTGTTGTGATTGAAAAAAAATATATATTGAACTTACGGCAGTCCCACTCAAAGCATATAAATATCCCAAGAACATAGTTGTTTAGTTTAGTTATATTAACGTCCAATTTTGAAGCAACTCGAGGCCTGTTTTTGGATGGACCTCTTAATTATAAACCGCGGTCAGATGACGAAGATGATGCCCGACCTGATACCCCGCTGTCCAGAATTAATGCTTGTCGTAATCTTCGATTTCAACATAAAAAAATTTAGAAAATTCATCTCCCCTTAATTTAATATACGAAACAAAGAACAACTCTTCGAGCAGTACTACAAAGATGATTGCCAAAATTTGTCTGCAAATGGCGTTTGTTTTTTGTAGCCAAAAATATTTATCTTTCTTCGGAGGTTCTGAGGCTTCCGAAAGATTAGTATCTAAGTTGGATGATGTTGGTTCCGATGAAGGGTGTCGGCTGACAGATCAACTCATTGCTGAAAGAGTCTTCATGAGCATATTTGATGATAAATATTGGCCAATGAATTAATTTCTTGTGGAAACAATGTTAATAAAAAATTCTGTCCACAAACGTAGCTTTTTTCAAAAAGTCGAGAACCGGTTTTTTCAAAAACCAGTTATTTTGAGTGGTTTAAACCGCCAAGTTAAACCGGAGGTGAAAAAAAGCGGTTTAACCGAAAATCGGTTTTTTTTTGGAAAAAAAGCCATCCCTAATCCATCTATAAGATATATTCTATTTAAATGTAGCTAATTAGTTGATACAAGTCTCTCGTTGGTCTAAGGAAACTCCTTGTAGAGAACTTCAAACATTCTCTATAAGAGAACCATGTATGAAGTAACATTAATATATTTAACCTTTTGCAGTCCAAAAGTTTTTCAAATGCGTCCAAGCCATTTCCAGTGAATTTATTAATAACTAGCAGTACGCGCACGGCGTTGCCCGTGGAATCAGGACTTCGACAAAATGGGGGGAAAATGCCCACAATGATACGAAAAAGTTTTGAAAACAAAATCAAAACAAAAGATTGATTGATTGATTGATTAAAGGGGTTTTTTATAGGATTTAAAGTTTCAAAGGCTATTATCTCCTATTCATTCCAAAGTTCTTTACAATCCGTAATCAAAAAAGAAACGAAAATTGCCATCAAAAGATGGGCTAAATTATTGCTGATCTGATTCGGTCAAGAGAAAAAAAATGACGCCCTCCTAGAAAGGCCTCCATATTCTTTTTTCTGGCCAAAACAAAATGTACACATTATTGACTTGCCCGCTTATTTTTCCTCTCGACAATGACGCGAATGTAATGACGTCACCAAACGGAATCGGATCGTAGAAATGCAGGCTGGGAATGAAAGCATATTACGTCACCTCTTGCGAGGAAGCAACACTGCATTCTAGGATCGCCCGGACAAATTCTCGTTGTCAAATCTCGCTAGCAAAAAAACTGTTTGAACTCATCAGGGAAAAATTAATTTAAAAAAACGGAATGAGATATTTTAACCGCTCTTGTTTTAAATCAGTCAGAAACGTTCCAAATATAAGCTGAAAAAAAATGAAAATTATAGAGTTGTTAGAACGTCAGGTGCGAGAATTTGAAGAAATCCTTATCAAAAATATAGATGAAAAGTGACTATTATTTAAAAATTTCTCAAAATTCAGTAAATTATTTTGGAAATTCGAAACAAACTTCATTAGAACGAAAATTGTTTGTTCCATCCGATTGTTTCCATTAATTGTTTTCAACGATCATTACAAAAGATACTACAGCCGTAAACGTGCCAAAAATGGCCCAAAACAAAACAAAACATTAAATAAAAAATTTTCTAGATTAAATTTTAAAATTCTGGCTTTGAGGTGCATTCAGTCACCATTACGTCTACCTGTGTGCCAAATGTCATGGCTGTAAGTGCAATAGATTCGTCTGGACATCGAACACAAACACGCACGCAAACATTGCCTTTTATAAGCATAGATTACATTTTAAGGTAATTATTAATTTAATTAGCGATAGTTTAATTAACGAGAACTCTTAATTGTGTATCCAAATTGTCGAGTCCACGTCGGAAAAGAATTACTGCTAAAAACTTACGTCGAGTTCAAGTCGAATAGCATGGTTTAATGTTTTATTTTTGCTTTGAAAGTAACAAAATTAAATAACTCTGAACTGTAATAATTGAGTCAAATATTTTTTTTGTCTGTTGTTTTCTTACTTATATGATTGCTAATAAACGGACGGAATCTATATTTTTGCTCCGAGACTGAGGTTAGTAACAGAAAAAGAATCTTTTAAACGATTATTTATCCAATGCATCGCAACTTTAAAGCAAATACACTTTTGATTATGCGATGGAAGTCTGTTAAAATTGCGGAAAAAGAAAAAAGTGGATACATGTATAAATGAAGAAATTTTTATCTTTTTCGCATTTTAGTATCAATAAATGAGACATAAAAACTTCTTTAGCGTGAATTGAATATTTTTATAAGTACTTCTTTTACAAAACTGCGGGAATTTAAAACAAGAAACAAAAGGATTCAAAAGGGGGAAAAAAGCTGAATTTAGGAACAAAAGAATATTTTTCCCTTCAAAAGTCAGCTTCTTTCAATTTGGTCAATCATCCATTTTCAAAAACTCTAAAATTCCATTGAAAACAAGTTTTCGAGATTGAGTTTTGAACACTGAAAAAAAGATTCTTTAAAAAAAATTGAAGAATGAAGTATTGCTTCATGGGATAATATTTTTCTCATTAAATTTTCGTGTATTTCAGTTCTTCAATTTGAAAGTGAACTTAGTCCACTTCCAGAAAGAATTTTAAAACAGTATGTTTTATACACATTCTACAATAAGTTTATCAAAAAAATCACTTCCGTGCCCTAAAAATTGAATCACTTGCATGTCTGAAATTCCGCTATCAAGTAAGATATTTGTACTTAATAATTGCTACAAATATCTCAAGACATTATAAAGTGGACTTATCCCATTTTGAAAATAAGAGCTCTATTTGATCTAATATTTTATGATCGAAAAAAAATGATTTTTGTTCATCAGAGTAAATATTCTACTTTAATACATTCTAATGCAAATTTCTAAAATTACATCTTTTCAAATACTTTGTTTACAGAAGTATTTTCAGAAAAGTGTTTTTAGCGGAAATTCATTCTTTAA
>BGPR01003589.1:0-66941 GCA_013235015.1 Araneus ventricosus
GGTCTTCAAGTGAGGTTCAAAAGGCACAGCTAGAAGACCCTGCTATTTGGCCAATTCTGTAGAGGAAATTAAATTCGGAAGATCAACCATCTTGGCAAGAAATCGCTCCGGAAAGCCCTGCAACAAAACGATATTGGGCTCTTTGGGACTCCTTACACCTTAAGGATGGTGTTTTATATCGTAAGTGGGAGAGTGACGATGGAAGTTCTTGTCGCTGGCAACTAATTCTCCCGAAAAGCAGAATTCAAGAAGTTCTGCGAGAGACTCATGACAGCGCAAGTGGAGGCCATTTTGGAGTTATGAAAACTTTGAGCAAAACCCGAGAGCGATTCTATTGGGATAGACTTCGCGCCGACGTCGAAAAATGGTGCAGAGAATGCCACGCTTGCGGAGCCCGAAAAGGACCCAAAACAAGAACTAAAGGCCGTTTACAGCGCTATAATGTGGGCGCACCTTTCGAAAGAATGGCTTTGGATATTTTAGGACCTCTTCCTGTAACGACAAAGGGCAATCGGTATGTACTGGTATTGATGGACTATTTTACCAAATGGCCAGAGGCAATCCCCATTCCAGATCAGGAAGCCTCGACTGTGGCTGAAGAACTTGTTCGAGCATGGATTTCGCGGTATGGCGTACCTATGATATTACATTCGGATCAAGGTACAAATTTTAATTCCGCTCTCTTTACTGAGCTCTGCAAACTTTTAGGAATTCTGAAGACTCGAACGACGGCGTTACATCCTGAGTCCGATGGCATGGTCTAGAGGTTTAATCGAACGATTTTAAACCATCTATCTTTATTTGTATCGAAGAATCAGACTGACTGGGATACACATTTACCACTCTTTCTCTTGGCCTATAGGAGCGCAGACCATGAAGCGAACGGATGCACTCCAGCAGATATGCTTTTTGGTCGACATTCCCAATGGGACAATTTCATTTTCCCATAATTCCTATACAATTGAAAATAGAAAGAAAATTCAAATTAGGCGAATTATTGCCTTATCATAAAGAACAATTTTTGCATTTTAACTTTTTCGATAGCTACAATTGCATAGAAGTTATGAGCTGAAAAGTTATTTTCCCACCCTTCTCCTCCTTCCCCCCTAACTTAAAGTACGTTTTAGCCTATGCATGTTACCTCTTGTTGGAAAGCTCTCGTCATTTGCAGTCTCTTCCACCCGCTTTCATTCTTACAGCTGTAATCCTTATGAGGATAGAGGGCGAAATGTTCTTTTCCTTATTAATAGTAGTAGAGACGTATATATATAGCGGTTTTGCCCATGTTATCTTGTGAACACAATAACTAGAGTAATTTTAACCGACGAGAGATATGTTGAGAGTTCGATGAAAATATCCTCCGAGTTTGTAGATGGGCCAACCAGCTAAAAGGGAATAGAAATGTTGGGGGACTGAAAATTTCATTTTCCCATAATTCCTTTACGATTGAAGATAGAAAGAAAATTCAAATTAGGCGAATTATTGCCTTATCACAACAAACAATTTTTGTATTGAAACTTTTTTGATAGCCACAATTTCTTAGAAATTATGAGCTAAAATGCCATTTTCAATCCCTCCCCCATTTTATCATTTCCCCATAGCTCTGTTACGACTAAAGATAGAAAAAAATTAATTCAATTAGGTAAATTATCACCTTCACATAACGAACAAATTTTATACTAAAAGTTTTTTTACAGCTACAATTTCTTAGAAGTTATGAGCTGAAAAGCGATTTTTAATCTCCCCACCCCAATTTATCTTTCCCCCATAGCTCCATTGCGATTTAAGACAGAAAGAAAATTTCAATTGGGGGAATTATCACCTTATAATAACAAACTACTTTTATATTGAAAGTTTTTTGACAGCAAGAATTACTTAGAAGTTATGAGTTCCCATCAGCCTCATTCACTCCCACTTTTTATACTGTAAACAAGATGATATACCTTGCTTTGCTCCAGATTAAAATGCTTTCATGTCTAATATTTTTAATGTAAAAAATATTATTGTTTAAATATTATAATACACAAATTTCTTATCTTATCTGAAACGTTTTTAATTAAAATGGGAATATCAATTGAAACAAACGATTTTTAAAAACAGCCGTTTTCTCCATACGTTATTATTTGTTATATAGATACTTCAAATTTTGTTAACAATTACTTAAGTAAAGTAAAGGTTTTAATTAATATTTTGAAACAATTAAATTAACTAGTTAATTAATCATTTATTTAAAGCATGAAAATAAATCAATAGTTGGTCCCGATATAAATTGTTAATCATCTACTTTTAAAATTTTCTTTTAGCATTCTTCCTTCTGGGCACAGTACTTCGTATTATTGTTGTTCTTCAACAAGAATATTGTTACGAATTCAATTTAAAATTAATTTTGAAAAAAATATTAAAATGTGAGGAACAAATTTATGGAAATGAAAGATATCACGGAAAAACGCCTTGTTTAATTTTTAATTAAGTGGAATTTTTAGCAACTTTTCGGCTTTGAGAAGTTGAAGGTGACCTTTCTCTTTTCTTAAATAAAAAGTTTGCAAAGTTTGATTAAAATCAGTCCAGTGGTTTAGGAGGAGATGTGGAACATACATACATAGCCACAATGACTTTTATTTAAATTAAGATAATTATTAGATAATTATAAGATAAAAATTTCTTCTAAATAGTATGAGCCATAAAAAAGGTTTTAGTGAAGATTTTTTGACAATTAATTATTTAACTTTAATTAAGTAAATAGTTAATTTTAATTAATCAAACTGATAATTTGCTAATTAGTTAATTTGACAGATTACTTTAATTTAATATTTAACTGAACATGGCGGGACCATGATTAATTTAATAAATTCAATATCTAATAACCAAAAACGATAGATATTTAAATAAGAGTCCTTTTATCCTTTTTGATATTGAAAAATATCTCCTTAACTTTAAAATTGTTTTGGGATTTTCTGACTGAGTATTTGATTTTAACCGTCGATGGAGATTTAAATTTGCTGTTAAAATTGGCTGCATTCATATCCTATGCTTTAAACACACGTATTAAATTTGCCACTCAGAATGTTTAATAAATATTATTCTCTTCTATGTTTAGAATTTAGTGACTATTATCTCTGTAACCAGGGAATTCTCTAAATGAGCCCATTTTAGTAGTGTTTAAGTGCTTCATGTCATGTGATTTTACCATATGACAAAGTAATGTTCGCACGATTATATGGTAACCTAGATTAAATAAACTAATCTAGAGACGTTCTTCATTCGTGTCAAGTGTCAATTTCTTGCTACTATCTCAGATAGGCTGGTATAATGTTATCTAGGGGATATTTTAGCTGCTGGGATATTTATTTCTTTGATTCCTACGTGTTGAATGATTATGTGTTGGGATATGAAAAAAAAATTGACCAATTTACTGACCAATAAATCTAGCATAACCTTTTGGAATGAAAAATGGAATGATAAAAGCTTGATATAGTAAAAATTAAATGTCATGAAAACAGAATCACAGCGTAAATATTACAATGTGTAGAAACAATAAAGTCATTGGCTATGTCTGTATTGATCAAAATGTAATATTTCATTACTTCTGTAACATTACTCTCTCTACACACACATACAAGTACAAGGTTTTGTACAAAGTAAATCGGATAATTTGCCAATGATTGATCCTACAATGATGGCAATGTATTTCAAGAAAAAATCCGATTTTATGATGGCTGAGATACGAGGAATAAAAGTATAACGATAAAATTTCTCCTTTTTTTGTCTTATAAACCTCCTCAATGAAACAACATAAAACAAAAAATAAAATAAAATGCTGAACTTGGCTAAAAAACCCTGTCATAACTCAGAATCCAAACAGTATCCCATGGTGTGTATACTAATTTGTAGACAGACAAAGTGCTTAAAAAATAACAAAAAGCATGAAAAACAGAACCGATGAAACAAAATTAATTTTAGCTTAACTTCTTTTTAATGTTAACCGAATTCGGCATAAAAAAAGAAAGGAAATCTTTAAAGTCCCATAAAAAAATCAACTGAAAATGAAAAAAATAAATTAATTCTGATAATGCTATTAAATAATCACTATCCCCGAGTGGATGAATCAGCATAAATAAGAAAAAAGCAGGAAACCGCTAAAGCCAGCTACGTTTACATGTATGTGTACGAGCTTAACTTTTCATGCGAAAAAATAAAAAAAACTTTTAAAAAATTAAACAAAACCTTGGTTTGAAAAGTATAAAATAATTTTCATTTTAAAATCTGTGCCAAAATAGACACAATTTTAAAACTATTTATAAACCTTAATCAACAATAGAACCTTAAAACTACATGTGGCTACCACGTAATCTTTCAATACCAGCTGATACAGAACTTATGCTTTTAACCTCATCTTATACTTATATCAAAACAGAACAAATATGAAATTCAAAGCTCTTCTTTACAGTACTTCCTGATATTGTTATGGGGTATCAATGGTTTCTTAAAATGTAAATTCCATGTAATCAAAAAACGGGGATAATAGAGGGGAAAAATTAAATTTAACTATTTGCTTTAAAATGTCTATTTCTTTTTCCTGCTAACCTCACCTTATACTTCTTTAACTTTTTGAAGACAAATTTTGATTTTAATGCATGCATTGAATATAAAGGATTTATTTTGCATCAAAAATTAATTCGACGAATTATTTTGTTGAACTACGAATGAAAACGAATTTCATTATCAAAAAAGTTGTGAATTTAAACTAATTTTTAAGATATTCTTAAATTTTCAATAGTACTGTAATTTTTTTAAAAAATATAAGAAACATTCGAATATCCATTGCAAAAATTTATGCAATAAAATAACAAGAGCAAGTTTGTTTGTTTTTTTTTAAAAAAACGAATCTTAAAGAAGGTGGGATCTTCTATATTTGGGCCGGAAAAAAAATAAATTCCATGTAATCAAACGGAAAAAAACTAATTAAATGTAACTATTTGCTTTAAAATATCTTTTTTTTTGCTGCTAACCTCACCTTATACTTCTTTTAAAAACAAAAAAGATATAGAATTCTGAATTTACTGTGCTTCATGATATACAATTTTAATATATATAATATAGATTAATAACTCACATCAAAATGATCTCCACAGACATGACGAATGCTGCTTGCTGATAATTCCGGATTAAGCTTCGGATCTCTCTTCATCGCTTTACACCACTTTTTGTGAATAACATACTTTTTTGCACATTTTTAAATAATTTATCGGGTGGCGTTAGAGTTGTATTACTTCATTTAGGAACAATACAATACTTTTATCTTGCCGACATTATTTTATCTGATGCGAGAATCGGAAAATATAGAAAAAAAAGAGAATCTCTATAGAAAGCGAACGGGAAGGAAGCGTGTGTCTCCGCTGTCAAACAACTATGACGTCAGACCCGTTTCGCGCCAAAATGGATCGTTTCTCCCGCGTTTCTAGAGAGGCGAACATTGATTGCAAATTTAGAAAAAAAAAAAAAAACTGTCTAGAAATTTTTTTTTTAATATTGTTCGTTTCGAAGTATTTTAAATGGATTTAAAAAATAAAAAAAAAATGCTGAAGTTCCCCACTGATAGAGTTTTCATTTAAAGTTTATGCTTTCTTATGCAAAATGAAATAATGTACGATTTTATTAAACTAACGAAATAATTGTTAATTGCTTGATATCACGGTGTTTTCTGGTTGAAATTAACTCTGTTTATGATTATATACAATGTTATTGACATAAGATTATTAATTTTCCAATATATCATTTGCTTTAACCCTCTAAGCGCCCAATTATTTTGAACTTTTAGATAACAGATTAGAAAACTTAGCTTTCAAAGAAGTGAATCGATCTTTTTCATCGACTTTAAGTGGTTATTTAAGAAAATATACATATAAATACGAACTATCTGCTTTTGAACTGAACATGAAAAACGGAAAAAGATGTTTGAGAGTTCGGAGGGTTAAAATACACATGGGAAAAAATAAACTTGAAAAAAAACTGAAATGGTACATTTGCTGTTACAAAAAGATGGATTTTATTTTGTAACAATTATAAATAGAAAAATTTTGTTCTGCTTTTCAGCATTTTTTTAAGTTTAAAAAATTGCAATTCTATAAAATATTAAGTACTAAGTGCAAGTCCTATTTTTCACTCATTTCTTGCATTCTATTCTGCATATTTTCTCTTAAACTTTTTTTGCAATTTCATCTGAGCAATAACCCTCATTACTATTCCACCAAGAAGAAAGTAGCATGATAAGATTTACTGTTAAATAACGCCCAATCGCCATAAATCTGATTAACAAAACACATTTTGAATATATTAATTAGCAGAGAGTATCCATAGTGAATGCTGTGACTGCTAGTGGAAGCAATGGACTGCTAATTTATATGATTCTTCCTATTTACTCTTATTCATATTTACGCGAAGGTTTCCATAGTCAATAATGATACCATGTATTCATTTATACAGAATCTTCATTTTTTCTTAATAAGCTATAAAGATTATTTGTTTTGTGAAATATTTTAGCCCCAGACCGTACTGTTCATTTTTAAATTTGTCTTTTTTCTATATGTGTGCGATGTAAATGAAATATAAAAATGGTAGATGCATTAGTTTCAATGAACGAAATCAACGAATGTGTGGACGAGTATCAAATTTGGGATTCGATTGTTCAATGGGAAAAGTCACTTATGGAATATGTAGGATATGTGATTCTATTCCCTGTGCGACGAAGATAAGCATCAAACTTGCGATGTTGTGGAAGTGTGGGAGAAATCCGAGGGCAGAACACTTCCGCTGGTGACAGGACTGAATAGCAATAAAAATTCTCATTTATGGCATGGAAAATGTCTGATGTAAAATTTCAATACATAGAGTCAACAAAAATCACAGAAAAAACCCACTTTTTGTAGGAAGTAGAGCAGCATTTATTGGTGCCAGAGCACTCAGCGTAATGAGAATGGTTACTTTTGGGTGTGTTTTAATAAAGCGATCTTCTTTAGAGCGCATCCCGTAAGAACATAAGATTGTTTAGACATTCAATTTCGACGTACTTAAAGCGTCTTCCAGCTATTCATGCATCGTGCTGTTTTTGAAAAATGCTTAGACATAGTTTCATTCCCCGTTATAACGAATCCTCAACAAACCGTGCAGAAGTTTGCTTTTACCGAGATCTCATTATATCCGAATTTTCAAATATCGATTACACAAGATTTCCTGTAATCCCCCAACGCATTATTTCTGAGTTGAAAATTTTAATTACACTAAAATGCAATTAGTAATGGGCAGAAATAAATTAAAATCAACATGTTTTCTTAAAAATTAAAAACTGAAACTAACTGTACTTGCAATTATTTCCCTAAAGTATGAAGATTATTGATGATTTTTCGTTTCAAAACTGGAACTAGGCTAAGAGTGGAAGTTTTGGTTCTCTCTATCCGAATCTCTTGCTTTTGAAGATTGTTACAATTCTTGAAAATACACATACACAAGTGTAATAGGAGTTCGGTTGCTGCCACTTGAAAGGTTCGTTATTATTTATGCGACTGCATTTTGTGTTCCCATGCACAGACTTCTTTAACAAATCAGGATAGGATATATCCTTAAACACAGGACGCATGGCTTCAACTACAGCTACAGGTAGATTGTTTTTATGCTTGTATACACTCTCTGTAGCTTCAGCCTTTTTGAACCCACATCATAAATCCTCACTAATAGGACAAAAGCCATGTTGTGGAATTTCATCAGTGTACAATTTGTGCATAAAAATTGCCCAAATGGCTTGGCGCATAACATGAACACTATCTAGGTTTCGACGGATGGCTAAACCGTAGTAGTTTTGAATCTTATCGATTTGACTGTCAGTCAAACGATTTTTTCTCGAAAGGCGTTTTCCATCAGACAAAAGTTTCCATTTTCATCTTTTCTTTTAGTCTTTGAAGTCTCAACCCCATGCGTTTTATGACATAGCTAATGCATTCAAATTTTTCTACATGAAACTCATCTCCATAAATATTTTCTTCTGTTACCGCATCAAATGCTTTCGAGTCTCCGTCTCCCAAGTATTTCGTGTAGCGTGCATTATGGATTGTCAAAGAGTGTTTGAATATGTTAGGCGCACCTTTCTCCTCCATCATACCGCTGGATCCACGAAAGTTACTTTTGAAGCTCTTTTCATGATTTTTCTTGTTTCTGCAAGCACAGTACTTGCTTAGTACATCTATGTCTATTACTTTACCAGTGTCCATACTGGTATCGGTAACTAAACCATTGTGTGACGTGTAACCTCGTTTCTACCAAGTTCCGTCAACAGCCACAGAAATATTATTGTCACTTTTGTTCACAACAATGACTTCTTTCGCAGCTTTCAGCATTGTTGACTCACAAACTGCCCTAGTCGCATTTAAAAGTCTTTTATTGTAATTTTGAAATCTTGCAGGGGGCTGGGGAAGATTCATCACCTCGCAAAACATTCGACCAGCTTCAGCTCCTTTACCATGGAACGCAAGGCATATACATAACTGGTATTAACAGTATCAATCTGAGTTCCTTCATGAAATTCAGATGAACTGAATTCATGAGTATACTGGCATTGAAAACAATTTAAAATAAAAGAAACTGCAAGACCAGAAGAGCTTTTCAACACTTGCAGTTCCAAACAACTATTGCAATTTTTGCAATTCACAAAATTTTTAAATACACCTGCAAGAATATTCATGTCCATAATAGAATTTAAAATACCCTTAGCTGTATTTTCAGATGAAAAAGATTCATCTATATTTGTTATTTTCCTTTTTTTGGCAGATGATCCTGGTGCATTTGATGTAAGGTTTTGAACCTCAGTTACAGCCTTTTCGGAAATTTTATAATTCTTACTTGATCTCTTTTTAAAAATTCTCGTGGACCGAGGCATAATTAAATATTCTAATAAATGGCTGAAAAGGAAAAAAAATTAATAATACGATTGAAAAAAGCACATAGAACGATGAATTACAACTTCCGAACTCGGCGGTTTTCAAGGAAAAACGTTTTTTCTAAGTACTTCACACGTTGATTTCAAACGAAAGCTCGATAAAAAAAATGTAAGCAAAGCAAGGAATAATGCAAAAACAGTTACAGTTAAACTGCCGCTTGCTCACAGTAAAATAATAAATAAAACTTACGGCTTTGCAAATGCAGCACTGGGTTAAAGGTCCAATGTTTACATTTTCATCTGTCAAATTGTGCGTGGCACGTCATTTTACTTTAGTTACTTCTATTATGAGTTCGAGCAAAAGACTTATATCGTTGGAAAGGTCTTGAAACGAAGTTTTCAAATATATTAAAAAAATCGAATTTTTGAAAGTTATAGGGTACGGACTCCCCTTAAAAAAGTAATTGTCTTCAAGGCTAGGCTCTTCCAATAGTTTTTATTTATTTTGTTGCTTTTTATTTGCGCTATTTTATTTTTTCAGCCCTTAATTTATTTATTGATCATTTTGCTTTGTATAGTATATATCTGTTGAAATGTGGAAGTGTGCTGATACTATTTTGCTTCGCTATTAAAGCTGTTGTTTGCGAAAATTTCTATGATTTTCAATAATTTTTCTTGGTTTGCTATTGATATTAATTGGAGTAATACTGAGGTATTAAAATTTTCTGTTTCACTCTGAATTTCATAACTAATAGAATTGCGAGGATTATCAGTGCGGGTTTAGTTAATGATACCAAGAAGTTGTATGCAGTTTACAGTAATCTATCTAACCTGTAAGTGGGGTAGTTCGGAATTGTATTGTCGCCTGAATGTTTCAGGTGCTTTTCTTGAATACAACCTATGTGTGGGCCCATTCTTCATTTAAATTCTTAAATTATTAATTTTTGTCTCTTCGGCAGAAATTGTCAAATGAAACTTTTTAGTATGATCACAATAACAGATTGATTGTAATCGCCGTATGTTCGCCAAGGGCAATTTGGAATATTTAAAATCTTAAACCTAAAATGATATAATAAGAATGGAACCTGGTTTGCTACAAAATAAAGATTGATTAGTAATAAGTTAGGATCGTCATAAATTATTAAACCTATTAAAAAATTATTGAAAAAAATTAAAAATGCTTATTTTTTTTAATGAGACCGAGGTTTAAAATATTTCTTGTTTCCGATAGGTAACGCTTTGTTACCTTGTTCTAGGTAGTCGAAAATTACTGGTCACCTATCTGAAAAAAATGATGCTGTTTTTTTCAAACAGCCGCTGGTGTTAAAGGAGTAGGACTACTTCACTATCTTGACTCTCTTCCGATTTTCAAATTTATTTTGTAACTTCTGTTGTTAACCTTTATCTCTAAAATAAGACATTAGTTATGTTTTTAACATATGTAGTATCGAGATATAGAGGATCGCGTCACCAATTCATGCGTATTTTTGCCCACTTTTTGCGGGTGCGACATCAGGCGCTCTAGTAAAAATGACTTGTACCATTCTAAAGCTAAGGCTGGTATGAGTCAGATTTGACATATTGGCAATTTATTACGAAATGGGTTAGTTAATATTTCTTGAATGGATTTGTCTTACAATTATTGACATCTGAAATTAGTTTCCAAAAATAATTGATATATCAAAGGACAAAACCAAAATTTCGAAACAAATAATTAGATGTATATAAATGTGTATTTCAAAGATTACCACTATTTTAAATCAAACATTTTGTATTTGAAAAGATGACGAGTTGCATCGAAACCATTTGGTAATTGTGATAATCAGGGTTTCATTTAAATCTTGCAATTTTATTCTTTTTGTTGATATGGTTTATTTAAGCGTTCACTCATAAGGTACGGAGCGCTTTAACGGTTTTTTCATCGGGAAAGTAAAAAATGTAACATTATATAAATATAAAAAATGCAGAGGGCAATCTTAATAATAAGAATATATGAAATACATCAATTACAATAGACTGTCACTTTATCTGTTGTAAAATTTTCTTTTACAAAATTCTCTTACGGACGGCCGTACTGTAAATATCGTTCTTTGTGTTTGCAATCCCATGTTCTATTCTAGAGTTAATACCTTTTTACATATGAGGCTGATCAGGAAGACCGACAATTTTCTTACGAAATTATTTAGTAAGTATTTCTTGAAGAAATTTGCCTTAGAATAAATCACATCTGTAATTATTTCCCAAAATTAGTTCGAACAGCAAAGAGCTATATAAAACCAAAAAATCAGATGTACAGAAATGCGTTTATAGTGAATTGTTGAATGTCTCTTTCTGAAACTAAATATTTCAATAGAAATAATTTGGAGTAAATTAATTTTCCAAAGATTTCAGCAGTTGAACTAAACAAGCTGACAGAACGGAAAATTTGAGGCAGTTTCGCTCTAACATAGGAAACATTATTATAGTGGTTGATTTCCAAGAATTTATTTAATTAGTTAGAAACATCCACTTATTCAAATAATTTAGGATATTAGTAAATGATTTAATTGGAAGGTACATAACTGAAATAATATGAATTTTGTCTCGGCTGGAGTCGTTCATTTTGTTGACAATTATAATACTTTGAGCTGAAGTGAAGAAGAGTGGAGTAGGATCTTGACTGTTGACATCAAATATGGTTATATATTGTGTCCCCTACTATTTCTTCTTGTTAGTTATAAGAATTTTCATGTATTTCTTTGAATTAGTTAGGAATTATTTTAAACAATTTTTATTTAAAAATAAATGTAAACAGAAAACACAGAAAAAATGAAAAAAGAACAAATAATTAGCTTAATGACACGAAAGTAAAATAAATGAAATTTCCAATATTTCTAGTGAAATATTTATATTTCTAATATAAACTGTAAAGACAATATGGAAGTAAAGAAATCGATTTAAAAAGCAAGAAATCAATGTTATATTTATTTGAATGCAATTGTCGCGCGTATCTCTGAAAAACAAACAGCAGATTCGCAGAGTTTTATGAACGCCACGAATTCCAAACCATGGCGGGCAGTTCGTCGAAAGTAGATGGAAGAATAGCCAATGTCATGCTTTCGTAGCGCCCTCTGGTGAAATGATATAATACGAAATTTTTCTCTAGCGCATCTTTCACATCCTCGTGCCCGATGAAAGGATAAGTCCAGAATTTGATAAAATGCAGCAATTCTGTGACAAATGTCATTCATCTGGCTTGATGAGTTTATAAGCTATTACTTCACATGCACACGTAAAGCATCGCTCTATCAATTGCTGCCATCTTACTTTGTAAATTGTAAACAATGATACCAATAACTTCTGATTTCATAATTAGGAACAGAATTTCGATATCTTAGGTGCAAGCGACACCTTTCTATCTTCATTAGTGTGTTAATTAGTTATTTTTTCAACATGCTCTTAGCTTCTGAATCTCGCTGCATGCTTGCCGTTTTTACGTAATTCAAATTACCGATGTTCTGTCTAAGGCACTTTCAGTTTTAGACGACTAGTTAAAGTTTAATTGTTTTGATATATCTCAATCTAAACTTCCTGCTCATTCAATCATTAAATTTTGACCTATTGCGAAAGGGAGAAAAAAGACGATAAATGAATATCAGCAATATTTACCTCGAAATATAATTTCTAGATTAATTTGCATTTGTAGAATTAGATATTAACTAACACATAGATTTCTCTTTTTACAGTTAATAGGAATGTAATCACGCATTCTGTAGAATCGACAGAAACTTCATTTTTGGCGTAATCCTAAAAAAATCTGTGAACTTTAAAATATTTTTCTACCTGTGGGTTTTATACAAAAAATGTGTGCATTTTTCCAAACATTTATATGTCTCATATTTTTATGAATTATGTATTTTTTATATCAAATACATAGCTTATTAGCCAGGTTTTTATTATTGTGCACTGTTGTCCAAAAGATAAATAGCAGTGAATTATCAAACTAAGAGAGAGAAACAACGCGTAAATACAAACTCGCATACCTGACAGGTACGCCAGTAGGAAAATTAATCTACAGCAAAAATTTTGAATAGTGTTAAATTTATAAAAAAATGCGCTCAATATAAAAGACTGCTTATTGTATCCGTGTTTCAGGAATCATCGAAATAGCCATATTCTAACTAGTGAGTAGATGACATCAATTGTGTGAATGATTCTACAATTACTTCATTCCACTATTTACTTATGTATATTGCTTTGAAAGGAGTCAAGCATTAATGAAATCCTATATCCTATCAATCAAAACTTTTTTATAATAATTTCTTTCGATCATATACTACTATGCTCAAAAATTTCCTGAACTTTTTAAATATTCTCGAAATTGATTATGTCATTTCCCGAAGAACAAGCGAAGAGTATCATGTTAAAGACAAAATAGAATAAGATTCACCCAGTTCAAATACGTACAGCGCATGCATGTAGCTCGTAGTTAGAAGCATTCAAAACTTCCCGTCGAGGTGAAAGCCAAATCTTGGTGCTCCCTCATTACAAAGTGCTGGATCCCAAATCATTCCTGGTATCGAATTACATATCAAACCATACCATTACTGTACCTCACTATCCAGTTTT
This sequence comes from Araneus ventricosus, assembly GCA_013235015.1. Lineage (NCBI taxonomy): Eukaryota > Metazoa > Arthropoda > Arachnida > Araneae > Araneidae > Araneus > Araneus ventricosus. The sequence goes on from BGPR01003589.1 coordinate 13,535, forward strand.
CTCCCCAGATCTCGCTCCATTTGATTTTTTTCTATATTGCTTAATGGACAACGATTCTCAATTTTCGAAAATGTGCCGCGACTAAGGCACTAAAAGAGGTAACAGAAGGAGGCTTGTAATCTGCATTTACAACTTTGTATGAATGATGGCAAATAGTTCATCGTCGCACAGAGTGGTTCTACGAAGGAAGCACAAAATAAAATATGTTTATCTGCATTCATTCTTATGTAATAAAACAAAATATATATATATCTCTGAACGTAGTGGTACATTACAAATAGTGAAGCTGAACAGAAAACTAATACATATATATGAACATTTCAATTTCAAACTATAGCTCCAGTGAAAAAAATTATTTACGTTAGTTATTTGTTAGCTAAATTCATATTTTGTTAGATACAACACTGTTTTTAACCTTCTGATAGTTTAGGTTGTTGTCAGAAATATATTTAAAATTGATGTATCTTGAGATAATTTTCCGTTAAAATATTAAAATTTCCTTCACATAAAATTGCTTTAGTCTATTCGATTTGAAAAGTATATGACCTCATACACATCTAACAAATCAAATCAAAAGTTATTTCATTCTATTCGATTAGAAAAGAATATATACTCGTGCACATTTCCAAGAATTGAAATAAATTCGTTGAACACAAAACCTATTACTAATTTTAGATAATAAACAGAACTGGCACTTACAATCCATGTCCCATTTTCTAAAACATTTTCGGTGTCATTTCAATTTTTCAAATGGCCTTAACTGAAAAGCAAATGAGAATAACAAGATCGCAGTGTTGGAAAGAAAAAAAAGCTGTAAAAATCGTTATGGGTTCAAGGTTACTTTGCAGCAAATGACACAAACCATATTGTAGCTTCTTAATATTAGAATTTAAAGGAGAATTAATTAAGATTATTACATATATATAGGTATGTATACATATGTATAACGCTTTTTCCCATGTTATCTTGTGAACACGATAACTGGAGTAATTTTGATTTAATTTTAACCAGCTTGGGAGATGTTGTAGGGTAGACCGGGCCTAGTTGGGCCGTTTTCTCTTCTAAGACCTTTTTAAAAATTACAATTCAACATTTTAATTTTTTTTAATACAAAGTCTATCAGTGTACCTTCAGGAAGAATTCACCATAATAACATTTGAAAATATTAACTATTAATATTAATTTAAAAGCTTAAACTGATACCAGATCGAGTGACCCAACCTGCCCCGACTACGGGGTAAGATGGGCCACATCACTTATTTAATATTCTGGTAAGGTAGAATTGAAGAAACATAAAAAAAATCTTATCACATTTTACTTTTCATTTCCTGCGAACGATAACACAAGATATCCTAAAGGAAAATCTCTTTCATGCACCATTCCTTGATGAAGCCATAAAATTATAAAATTATGTGAAGCAAAAAACCAAGAGATTGAAACTACAATATTAATAAGTTTTATGTTGAAAACAGAATTAAATGACTTCATCGACACAATTTTCATTATTACAGCTTCACTTCTAAAACAGCAGCTTTCGTTGCATAAGAGGAAGCATTCCCTTTATCAGATTTTCTAACATAATGGCGAACCATCTAGCAGGTAGCCCTGCAAGAGAAACAAAGTAGCATGTTGTGATTATCGCAAGAAATTCTTCCATGTTATTATATTTAAGGCAGATAAATAATAATATTATTATAATAATATAAATTATAATATTAATTTAAAGAATAATATAAATTATAATATTAATTTAAAGAATAATATAAATAATATTAATTTAAAAAATAATATAAATAATAATATTTATTTAACTAACACAGTTAGATTATAGATACAAATCCGGTGTATTTTTACTCAACAAGAACTGAGATACAATTTTTAAATTCATCGTAAAATAATAACAGCGCATTCTGTTCTGCCCTTTTTTAATGGAGATGGAATCAGCTTAGATTTTCTTAACAATTATCCTGCATTTTAAATTTGGTGCATATTCCATAAATTCAGATTTATTTATATATCGCATATCATGAAAAACAGTGTAGCAGCGTCATTTGATTTTACAGCAACATTGAATCATTATAGTTATTCATAATGGGCATGCAATATATTAATTCGGCGTAATCCTATCTCAAAATTAAAAGAACATTTTAAAATCTTTAAAAAATATTACTAACACTGAACTTTAAATTCTATATGCATTTCAATTAAAAAATTTTAGAGTAATTATTGTCTTTTAATAACAATGGGATATTTGATATGATTTCAATTTGCAAATTTTGAACATCATCAATACTTTCTTTCTTTGAATATAGAAGAAATTAAAAAAAGAATAATTACACTTGAAATTGGGAGAACGGTTACATAAATGAATCGATTTCGAGACTTCATTCGTTACAATTAGGCTTTGGAGATACTACGTGGCACGTTCGCTCGCCATTTCCCAAGGATCAACATTACGATCCATACGGGGCAAGTTGGGCAGTCGGCTGAACGTGCCCCATGCGAAGTGGCCCAACTTACTCGATGTCACCATTTTTGTTTCCGATGGGTGTACGAATTTACTTTAAAGTATTTGATTATACAAACATGCGCTACAGTAACTATGAACAGTTATCTTTCAGAATATTATTTGTAAAAATGGAAATTGTAATATAAAAACATAGGAAAAGAAGATTATTTATAAGGAAGGAAAGTTACTCACCTTGGCAAAAATTTGAAAATTCCATCCAGTTCGTTAGTAGAAGCTTCTATTCCAATGACCTTTACGGAAAAGAAGGGAGGGAGATGACACATACTTGGCTGGAGTAACAGCACTATCTATCGGAAAATATTTAAAATAATCCAACTGACCCAACGTGCCCCTATGCCCAACTAGCCCCGGTCTACCCTAAGGATAGTGAAAATCTCGATCGAGTTCGTAAATGGGCTATCCAGCTCAAAGTGGGGTGGAAAAAGTAGGGGTTTAAATTTTAACTTCTCCATAAATCCTTTACAATTAAAAATAAAAGGAAAATTCAAATTAGGCGAAATATTGCCTCATCATAAAGAACATTTTTTGAATTTAAACTTTTTCGATAGCTGCAATTGCTTAGAAATTATGAGCTGAAATGAGAATTTCCCTCCCCTCCCCCTAACTTAAAGTGCCTTTGAACCTATGCATGTTACCCCTTGTTGGGATGCTCTCGTCATTTGCAGTCTCTTCCAACTTCTTTTATTTTAGCATATTTAATCCCTATAAAAATATAGGGCGAAATGTTCTTTTTCTTATATCTCCGGACTATTCATTTTGCCATAATTCTTTTACAATTGAAAATAGAAAGAAAATTCAAATTAATCGAGTTATCGCCTTATCATAAAGAACATTTTTTGCTTTTAAACTTTTTAGAAAGCTGCAATTGCTTAGACGTTATGAGTTGAAAAGTGATTTTCCCTCCCTTCCCCTTCTCTCTCCTAACTTAAAGTATCTTTCAACCTATGCATGTTACCCGCTGTTGGGAAGCTCTCGTCATTTGCAATCTCTTCCACCTCATTTATTCTTGAAAATCTAACCCTTCTGTAAGTAGAGGGCGAAATATTCTTTTCCTTATCAATAATAGTAGAGATGTATATAGCACTTTGCCTATGTTATCTTGTGAACACATAAATAGAGTAATTTTGATTAGATTTTAACTGACGAGGGATATGTTGTAAGGACGGAGAAAATATCGTCTGAGATCGCAGATGGGCTAACTAGCTCAAAGGGGGGGAAATGGTGGGGAATGAAAATTTCTTCTTCGCATAATTCCCTTATGATTGAAAACAGAAAGAAAATTCAAATTAGGCGAATTATCGCCTTATCACAACAAACAACTGTTGTATTGAAACTTTTTTGATAGCCTCAAATTTTTAGAAGTTATGAGCTAAAAAGCCATTTTCAATCCCCTCCTCAACTTATCATTTCCCCATACGTATGTTACGACTAAAGATAGAAAAAAGATTTCAAATAGGCGAATAATTACCTTATCATAACGAACAAATTTTATACTAAAAGTTTTTGTCTGCTAGAATTGCTTATAAGTTATGAACTGAAAAACGATATTCAATGCCCTCCCCCCCCCAATTTATCATTTCCCCTTAGCTCCGTACGATTGAAAACAGAATGAAAATTTCAATTAGGGGAATTATCACCTTATCATAAAAAACTACTTTTGTATTGAAAGTTTTTTGACAGCAAGAATTTCTTAGAAGTTAAGAGTTCCCATCAGCCGCATTAACTTCCACTTTTTATACGCTAAACAAGTTCATCTACCTGACTTTCCTCCTGATTAAAATGCTTTCATGTTCAATACTTTTAGTGTAAAAATTACTATTGTATAAATATTATAAAACACAAATTCCTTTTCTGATCTGAAACGTTTTTAATTAAGATTAGAATATCAATTGAACCAGATGATATTTAAAAACAGCCGTTTTCTCCATGCATTATTATTTGTTATATCGGTACTTCAAAGTTTGTTAACGATTACTAAAGTAAATCAAAGGTTTTAATGGATATTTTGAAACAATTAAATTAACTAGTTAATTATTCATTAATTTAAAGCAGGAAAATAAATGAATAGTTGGTCCCGATATAAATTTTTAATCGTCTACTTTTAAAATTTTCTTTTACCATTCTTCCCTCTGGAAACAGTTCTTCATATTATTCTTGTTCTTCAACAAGAACATTGTCAAGAATTCAGATGAAAATTAATTTTGAAACACATATTAAATGAGAGAAACAAATTTATGGAAATGAAAGATATCGCGGAAAAACGCCTTGCTTAATTTTTAGTGAAGTAAAATTTTAAGAACTTTTCCAGACTTTGATAAGTTAAAGGTGACATTTCTCTTTTCTTAAATAAAAAGTGTGCAAAGTTTAGTTGAAATCAGTCCAGTGGGGTTAAGGAGAAGATGTGAAACATACGTACATAGCCCCAATGACTTTTATTTAAATTAAGATAATTATTAGAAAATTACAAGATTAAGATTGCTGACAAATAGTCTGAGCCATAAAAAAGGTTTTAGTGAAGATTTTATCACAATTAATTATTTAATTTTAATTAAGTAAATAGTTTATATTCATTAGTCAAACAATTAATTTTAATAGTTAAATTGATAATTAGTTAATTTGACAGATTACTTTAATTTGATATTTAACTTAACATATCGGGAACATGATTTGTTTAATAAATTCAGTATATATTAGCCAGAAACGATACATATTTAAATAAAGTTCCCTTTATCCTTTCTGATATTGAAAAACATTTCCTTAAATTTAAAATTGTTTCGGAATTTTCTGCCTGAGTATTTGGTTTTAACTGTCGATGAAGATTTAAATTTACTGTTCAAATTGACTGCATTCATATCCTATGCTTTAAACACACGTATTAAATTTGTCACTCACAATGTTTCATAATTTCTATTCTCTTATATGTTAAGAATTTAGTGACTATTATCTCAGTGATCAGGGAGTTCTCTAAATGAGCCCATTTTAGTAGTGCTTAAGTGTTTCATGTCATGTCATTTTACCGTATGGCAAAGTAATGTTCGCATAATTAATTATATTGTAACTTAGATTAAATAAATTAATTTTTAATTCTAGAGTCTTTCTTCATTCGTGTCAAGAGTCAATTTCTTGTTACTATTTCAGATAGACTGGCTTAATGCTATCTAAGAGATATTTGCACTGCTGATATGTTTAATTCTTTATGACTCCAACCTGTTGACTGATTATGTGTTGATATAAAAAAAACTGACCAAAGTACTGACCGATAAATCTAACATAACCGTTTGGAATGAAAAAACCTTGATATAGTAAAAAATTAAATGTCATGAAAACTGAATCACAGCGTAAATTTTGGAATGTTTAGAACAATAAAGTCATTGGCTATGTCTGTATTGATCACTATGTAATATTTCATTACTTTTGTAACATTAGCGTAAAGGAATCTACCTTTGCCTTCACGCTTGCCAAAAAGGGATTTTTTGTGTTTTGATTAAAAGCGCATTTTCGACGTGAGAGAAAAATGTTGTAAAAAGAAGTTAGGATTAATTTTGGATCTTACGACGCGCGACGTATTGTTGGATCCCATTTAGTCAGCTATAACTATTAAATCTGTCATTTTTATTTTGTTGCAGTGAACAGTTGTGGGATCATTGAATATATGTAAACGAGTTGAATCTGTAATTATTTTTCTGTTCTTTACATTAGTTATTCATAAATCTTTAAGGGAAAAGAAAAAGTACAATTTGTTGTATGAATGAAACTTGTATAAAGAAGACTAGGTAAAGATGATATTAGTTTAAGTGTATGGAATTTTTAGTATACCAACAATATGTAAGACAAATCTGGTAATTTATTAATAAAGGAATTTCTGTTAAATATTCAAAAGTTAGTTTGATGTGTGGGAAAAAGGGTATGGTTGAATATATTAATATCTTTTTCTCACTGTAAATTCTAATTGTTATACGGCAATTCTTATGTGAACGCGATATTTTTTCATGTTTTTCATGTTTTTCATACTATATTAAATCTTTACGAAATGATACAAATAAATTGCTGCAGAGATATATTTAAATTGCATTCTCCTTCACAAAGGATGTGATGAAATGATTCACTGCATCAACTCCACGATAGATGGTGATGGGTTTCAGGGGAAGTCCATTCGGTCCTACGATGAGATATGCATAGCCACAGGGGATGTAGGAAGCAGTCTTGCCTGGAATATTCTGCAATGGTTCGATGAGCGCTTCAAAATCTGCATAAATGGCATAGGGAAAATAATAGGCTGGGAAAACTTGTGCTGCTTGAATTCCATCACACTATCTTCTACAGTCTCTGGCATGACGATGCGTTGAGGACTATGCTCATTACAATACGGCAAGTGATCTTTCAATAAGGATTCTGCAGAAAAACGGTGTAGGCAGGAATAACAGTAAAATGTGTCACAGTTATACTTTGTGAGGTCACCAAGGAGTCTAGACATATTTTTAATCAAGCAATAATGCTTCCCATCTCCTTGAGTGATATTGAGGAGGTTGATAATGCGATTTTCCTCCCTCTTGGAAATGTAGAGCGGAAACACCTCCTCATCCTCATTCCCAAACTCCTTGATTCGGAGATTGTTCAGCTTTTCGATGATGGGAACTTTGTACGGATGAACAGGGCATGTGGCATTTCCCAACCGCAGCTCCTACTCCATGGATACGTAGTGGGACACTCTGTCAGCATTTTTTCAACGGGATGTAGAGCAGCCAACACAGACCATACAAAGCATTTCTGATCAACATTTTTATGTTGATCAGTGGTTTCTTAGCAGCTAACTTGGATGGAAGGGATGTAGCTGCTGGGGACCAGAGGATGATACGTTGCGGCCTTGAGCTCCATGTGAATGACGGAGTCAAACACCCAACCAGATCCATTTTTGAGAAACTCATCGAGCGATAATTTGACTTTCTCAAAGGCCTGTTAAACGTGTTCTGCAATCATAGAGGTGTCCAACTCTGTGACCACCTTGCTGCGGAAGTAAGGCGTGCAATACTCCACATCTCCGTCGGGAGTCTCCCTGCTGAAACGTATCTTGGATATGCAATACCATTTGATGGCCCTCTTCTATTGTAATTCATACACGATCATGTCGTGGATTTGTGGTCGAATTTCTTCGAGGAATGGAAGCAAATCAAAGGCAGCATCCGAACTTGGCGTTATGAAATGTGACGAATATACACCCAGAGCGTTTCGACCAGAGTTCCGGGAAAGAGGTGTTGCAATCCTAAGAACTGGTGGTGCAGAATGATCCGTTCTCTTGTGTCGGAGAAGATCCGACATGCGAGGAAACACTTGGCTACACTGCTCACATGGATAGGTCTTCAACTCACGAGTGTGAGTGCGCATGTGTTCTTGGAGTTTGTCCAGCCGTTAAAACTTCATGCTACATTTTGAACAGTTATTGTTGGCATAGTCTCCATGTTTTCGCATATGGCGTTTCAAACTATCCTTTCGAGAGAAAGACTTTTTGCACGCATCACACAACTATGAAAAAGAAAGAAATTAATAATGCATAAAGTTCATATACAAACTAACATTAAGAATAGAGTTTAAATATCTCTTTAATTGTTATATCATAGATCAATTTCACTTAAAAATCTATCATTATTATTATTCAGATTATTTCACTTAAAAATCGTTCATTATTATTATTATTCAGATCTGTTTCACTTAAAAATTGTTAAATATTCAGAACTATTTCATTATTATATCATTAAGAATAGGATTTAATTATTTTCACTTTAAAAGATTTTTTCATTATCATGACAAACGCATTTAACAAACAGCTTAATTCAACTCTTTAGAAATTGATTTTTACTTACATGATCGTTAGTTGAGAAAGGAACTAACGAAGAAGTTGGCTCAATATAGCGAAATCCTGAAGGAGCCTGAGAGGAACCACGTTCGTCAATATCCATGGGGTAAATAAAAATGTATAGAAGTTAATAAATAACATCAAGTTAACATGTTTATTAAAACTTTTCAATTAAAAATAAATGATTCAGAACAATTAAAGTTAAACTTTCAATTATTTACAAATCGTTTCAATTTAAAAAAAACTTTTGAAAATGTTTAATTTATAGAAACTTTAAAGTTAACTTAAAAGTTAACTTAACGTTAACTTAAAGTTAACTATGCTCATTTAATTAAATGTTAAAAGACATACCATGGGAACATTATTCATCTACTCAACATGTGTTTCAAAGTCAAACCAGGATTGAGTCTCATTGGATTTAACATAGCCTGGAGGTGCATGTGATGGGCCAGGTTCTGATCTATTCATCAGCATCGACTAAATAAAAATGAAACATAATAAACATCAAGTTGTCTTTAATGCTTATAAAAACTTTTAAAAATGATTCAAGCTTTACAAGTATTTAATTATAAAAGTTAAAATTTCTAAAATAACTCAAAACACTTTAAAGTGCTTCAAGTTAATAATAGAAACCTCTATAAGATTCATAAACTGTAAAAGTTTATCTACTTTTCAACATCAATTTAAAATAACCATTTGCAATTTTCAAAAAAATGCAAGAATTAATTTAATTAAGAAAAAAATAGAAAGATACTTACAGTGGAAACATCATCCATCCATTCGACATCTTCGGAGTCACTAAATGTTGACATTTTCAAAAGAGATTGAAAACTTCTTAAGAAAGTAGTTGAAGAGAAGCTGTCTTATCAAGACTGAAGCAGAAATTGCAAGTGTTCTGCAAACGGAATTGTCATGGCTTTTAAACTCTTCTCAGTGATGTCACATTCAAGAACATTCAATTGATTTAATATTCACAGTACCATGACAGATAAAAATAATTTAATTCTTAAACCTTCTATATTATTTTTATTAATCTCATGACAGTTAAGTCTAACGATTACACTTATTTCTAAGAAAATTCTTATCAATCTCATGTCAGTTATGTTTAGTCTAACGATTGCACTAATTTCTAAGATAATTCTTATCAACCTTCTAGACTTTTCGAAAGTTCTTCCACTGATTATATGTTCTCACACACTTAAACAGGAAGAAAGTTTAACGATAAGATAACAGAAAGAAATTTTCTAGTATAATTCCTAAAAGGAATTGATTTTCTGAAATAATTTTTTTCTTAGAAAAATTTTATGTTTATGCATATTTAATAATAAGACATATGTTATAGAAAAAAATTTTTTATTAAGAGAGAGTGATTAAAAATTGACACTGAGATGAAATTTACACATTTCAAATAATTATAATGCATTCAAGTTTTCAATAAAACTATCACACATGCAGGGATACAATTGTCTTCTGTCAAATACAAACTATTGGGCGAGATTATGAATGTCCATGGAAGCAATGCATCGATCCAGGTAGCTAAGACATGTTTCAAAACACGTATGTTTCGACTGATTGTCACCACTCGAACAACCTTCACGCATTATTTTTAAAGTGTCGAGTTTGTGACGAATGTGTGTCTTTAACACTGTGATGAGATTGTCCTTTAAAGTTTCTTGAATGTCTGCCTCTTAGCAATCAAGACAAATATCGTCACTGTTGACAACAATGAGCACCTCTCGAATGGCTTTTGGAAACAAGGGACCCAAAAGTCTCTTTTGAATGAGTTGGGAAATGGATTCCCTCACATTGCAAAGTTCATGAAACTGTTCGTGAGTCACACTGAGGAATGTGCTACTCAACTGCAGACCTGTTTTAGGGTTGTTGTTGAACACACATATTGAAAGACGACACTCGTGTCTGTCACCGAGAGGAACAGTTTTCGTTCAATCATCAAGCAAGCATGGGGAGATTCGAGATTCATTGTCGAAATGCTGTCCGACAACATTTGCCAATGGTATGGAGAGATGGCGATTCCAGTTCTAGTTGGAATGTATTGGTTGTTTTTCACGACATAGTGTCGCAAATGCACTTTTAAATAGCAGAGAAACTCGGGTACACCTAGCATCATATCACCACCTAGGTTAATGTATCCATCAGGCATCTGCGGTGGCGTGCTCAGTGGTGCGGTCGGTGCATGCTCTGCTGCGGTCGGCGCTTGCTCTGCTGCGGTCAGTGTGTGCTTTCCTGCGGGCTGCGACACTGCGATCACATCTAATATGTTCAGCTCGACTGCATTACAAATTTTAAACGAGATGAAAATGAAGCCTGCATTAAAGTCTGAAAAGTTAGTGTCAAATTTATGCAACAAACAAAATTATGTGTTGCATTGCAGAAATCTGAAGCTTTACATTGCATTGGGGCTGAAATTATCCAAACTTCATCGAGTATTAAAATTCACTCAACACTGTTGGTTATAAGACTATATCCCCTTCAACACGGAGCAGCGAAAACATGCCAAAACAACGTTTGAAAAATATTTTTCAAACTGCTTAATAATGCCGTCTATGGCAAAACTATGGAAAATTTGCGAAACCGGGTGAAGGTTACAAGAGTATATAGCTCATTAAAATGCAATATGCAAGCTAAAATTACGTGCATATTGGCATAAGTTTTTAAAGTGAAAATTTAATTATTATACCCAATAGCATGCGAAATAAACAAAAAGAGAGATAATTATTTCTCGCACGAGCTTGATTTGTATTTTATAGCTCCACACCACATCATTACTCGTAGTCTATCCTCGAAGCCCTATGAGTTTCGCCAACATGGTAAATACCTAGCAGCGCTGATTTCAAACACCTCTTTTCGCCAAACTGGGCAACCCGTTGGTTCCTTGAAAGCAAGCAACCCTGCAAATAGGCAGGTGCCCACGAAACGTGTGAGGAGTTGTGATGCAGTCCAAAAGTCTGGATATAAAATAACTGGCGCCTCCCAGGCTAAATGGTATTAAAACTTGGCCACCTTGTCGGTTTGGCGTGGTCAAGCTCTGTCAAAAATGTTCACTAATGGACTTTGTTTTTGGTGGCCCACTCGTCTGATGTTGAAAAGACACTGCTAACTGTTAATAAAGATCACTCAAGCTAGTAATTACGCAGAGGGTCACTCGTTGGTGGGAGGGATGGTTGGACTTTTAAGAGGAAGTTTTTGCCCTGCCTGTTCTGATACCAACCCAACTGGGAAAGGCAACAAGTCAGGAGAGCGATTCAGGAAAATTTGTGTAGAACACGCTTTATACATTCTTGAATTATCTTTCTTCTAATTTCTAGAAGAAGGAGCAAAGGCAAGAATGAAATCATTTCAATGCAGAACTGGTTTACAGAAGCGCTTTATAATATACATGCATCTGAGCTGTTTTAGTTCACGTGCAGTGAAACATTTTGAAATTTCGGTACGTTAAATGAAACACTGTCTTGCTTGAATTTCGAAAATAATCTAGGTTTCGTAACTGGCAACGTGTTTTTTCCATCGCGCGAGTTGGCTCACTAGAATATTCTACCAAAACGTAGAACCAATTTATCTACATTATGTGCTCTAAATGCAAAGATGTAATTTTTAGTTTCCATTTATAACTAAAATACGAAACATTAAGAAACCAATCAAAGAATTGTATTATATCATAAAATGAAAATTGTACTTAAATACTATATTATCTAGGGGCTATATAAAATATGAATTTAGCCAAGAAATTCTAGTACAAGATCAGAAGGGATCTAGATTATTTTTGTGAAGTTCATTCAAATTGGTGGTAATGTGTAAATACAGAGTATTTATTTCTGTCGTAAAGTTCAGATTGCGAATTCTTCTCACTCTATGTACCACAGAAAATTCAGTCAAGTTAATTACAATATTCTCGTTACGACATATAATACCACTGACTATAAAGGCTTTAAAATTTGGGAAATATTCAGTCACAGTTTGATTCTTAAGGCAGAAATATGAAAATTTATTTTTTTCAAGTATATTAAAAACTATATTAAAATTAATTATTCAACTATATTAAAATTATCTTTTATTTTCATAAACGGTAATATGCGTTACTAGATATTAAGTATGTCAGATAACAGCATATTAAATTACTTTTTCTGATATAGTATAAATTAATGGTTCATTAGTTCAGTTTCTATTCTTGTATTAATGTATAATTGAGAGTGAGCTAGAAAAAAAATTCTGAAGTGAAAATAATGCTCCTCATTTGAAAAACTGAAAGCCTGACCTAAAGAAGAAAATGCCTCTACAATTAGAAACAATTCACTTGAAAATAATTTTAAATTATTTATTTTTGATTATTTATCTCATAAAAGTTTCTCCAGTTATTCAATCATCATCAATGAAAAAATCTTGACTGTGAGCACCTTTTTCTAAATATGCTTCATTTGTTTTAAAAAATGTCAGTCCATCATCTAAATTTTAAGTTCATTGTAAAGAAAAACAAATTTTAAATACGTTTGTTACGTAACATAGATTTAAAACTTTATAAGAAATTTTTACACACAAAATTAAATACAGTGACGGAAAAAAAATCCCAACACCAAGAAAAAATTAATGTAGAGTAATGAAATTTCGTTAATACATTTGTCTTTTTTGCTTAACATACTTATAAAATATAAAAGCAGAATACACTATGAGCAAACACCTCGTATTAAGATACAGCCAATTTAGACATTTAAATCGTTATTAAAAATAGTAAAAATTATTTTAACAACTTTGAACTCCTACAGTAAGTTTACTGATGTTTTGATAACTAGTTTATATCATGAAATATTTAACTGGGAATTCAAATTGGCTGCAATAGTCCGTCAAAGAGAACTTTTATGGGGTTATTTACTTTTTCTTGCCAAAATGTAGACTGCGTATATGAGATATTTTAATTGAACTCTTTTTTTACGACCTCAGTTTGATTTATTTTTATAAGTAAAATTTATGCATTCACAACGTTAAAATATAAAAATATATTATTACTTATAATTTATTTTTTTTTCTAATTTAGTGACTTTTACCTGCCAAAAAGTAGGCTGCGTTTATGATATCTTTTGAACCATTAATAATTATTTAATTGAACTCATGTGTTTACATCATCAAATTGCTTTATTTTTAAAAGATAACATTGATAATGTTAGTACAAAATTAATTATTAATAACATCACTATAAAAAATACTGTGTCCCAAATACATGAGATCATGGGTTTGGTATCCAAATATGGTTAAGCAAAAAATCTACTGCGATTAGAAACATTTTCTAAAAACAAATGCATTACATAGCACAGTTCATAATATCGAAGATTCCTTTATATTAAACATTATTTAATTTTGACGAAGACGACCACATGATGCGGAAAATCACTCTTCAAACTTCTTACGAATATTCTATCCGGTGTACTTTAAATGGAGGTTTAGATGGGTTCTGTTGGAGTTTAACATCCTTTCTTTAATCAGGCAAAACAATTTGGAGAAGGGTTGGAGGGGAAAAGCATCGTTTTCGTCACCAGTAGCTCAAAATTTCCAAATCTGTTTTTAAGTAACTCTGGTGTAGCTTCTAAGACCGAGGTTAATATGATGAATGATGAAATCAGTGTAATATTGTTCAGAGCTGAGAAATAGAGTATAGGTCAATGAATCGATGTAAGAAAACTATTACGATCGTTGTTTCTTATTTTTCTCCTTTTGTTTTTGAAATTTATTTTCATTATTAAAATGTAACAAATAGTGCCTTTATTTAAGGGCTTAAATCGAATACAAGTCTCTTTTCATTGTTAAAATGAAACAAATAGTACCTTTGTTTAAGGGATTAAATCGAATACAAGTCTCTTTTCATTGTTAAAATGAAACAAATAGCACCTTTGTTTAAGGGCTTAGATCGAATACAAGTCTCTTTTCATTGTTAAAATGAAACAAATAGTACCTTTGTTTAAGGGCTTAAATCGAATACAAGTCTCTTTTCATTGTTAAAATGAAACAAATAGCACCTTTGTTTAAGGGCTTAGATCGAATACAATTATTTCCTTTTTTCATTGATAAATTCAGCAATTAGAAATGTTATTTAAGGGCTTCATCGAATACAATACTTTTCTCATAGTTGAAATGTAACAAATAGCACCTTCGATGTAGTGAAAGTGCAACCAGGAGCAGTCTGGAGTAAATAAGGGCCAAGTTTACCAACCTGACAAGACAACAATATGGCGACCCCCTGCCCTTTTTTAAATTCTATAATGACTATATTTTAAATGTCAAACAAACTTTTACTGAGAAATACGCGTGTTTTACCTGCAAATGCAACTTAATAACAATAAAGTAATAATTTTTAAAATTTAGTTATATTTAAGATTGTATAGTGATCTTTCTGAAATTAAAATAATATATTTAACAAACTTATTTTTAAAATATATGACTTTATTTTAACAAAATTGTGTAAATTCCGCTCAAAAATTCACTTTTCTTTTTATCTGCAAAATATTTCATTATCTACTCAATTTTAATTTTTCTGAAGAAGATCGTAGGTATTATTCTGGATATGGGGAAGGGAACCAATATGAAAGGGAAATTACTTGTCGTTTTCCAAGAGCTCTCATGCGTAATAAACCATTTTTTTCCCTTTATGCTCCTGCTTTGGCGCCACGGGCAGTTGGGGGGAGAGCCCCTCGTTTCGTCCCTGAATTCAACTGGCGAGAATTAATTCGGAAGAATTCTATAGCATGAAACTCGAAGCGTTTGTTATTTGAATATATGCCGAAAAGGAAAAGTGAGCTTCTATTAAGGACAAAACGCTTTTGAAAACTATTACTAATACAGCGCCATCAGAAGCCAAACATTAATGAAAAATGATCAAAATTACAGAACAAGTTTTCTCATTCCGTCTCCCGAGAAGGGAGAGGGATCATCCAAGTCCACTCATTTCTGGTATTATGTGTAACACATACTGCTCCTTCACTCAAAGAGACGAAATAACAGCGCATGCGTCCCGAACTGCACCACTTCAGAAGAAAGATACATTCCCCGGTGGCGTAGTGAGTTACAAACAAGGAACGAATGAAGTCGAACGAAAGAGCCCAAATCGTGGTCCCGTCATAGGAGTGGAGGTAACTCAACCCCACACAGTTGTTATGGCGCCAGGAAAAGTGAGAACCGTTTAGTTATCCGGTGGCTTCTCTTCCATGTACTCGTTGTCCCCCTCGGGGGAAGAAGAAGAATAAAAGTTAACAGTTTACGTGAATAGGTACTGCTGCGCAAATATGTGAGTTAACTTTTGCAGTTATTTTTTATTTTTGAAGTACAATTTAATTGTTTATTTGAGGATTTGTTTTTAGTTGAATTAAAACATTTTTTAGTTGAATTAAAACAATTTTAGTTGAATTAAAAACATTTTTAGTTGAATTAAAACATTTTTTAGTTGAATTAAAACAATTTTAGTTGAATTAAAACAATTTTAGTTGAATTAAAAACATTTTTATTTGAATTAAAACATTTTTTAGTTGAATTAAAACCGAAATTCAGTTCTGAATCATAAAGTCTTTTTCCGTTCAAAATACCGTTTTAATGCAGGACAGTGCACCACCTCTCACTACATTTTCTTGCTTTCATAGAGCGCTTCACTGCATTCTAATGGGATATTTTCGTTCGGAGCCATAGAGCCTAGGGCCTACTGAATCGGTGAACTTTAATTAAAACAACCCTGTATTTTCTGTATCAGGTGTTAACAAATTTATTTTAGGTCTTCTCTTTTCTGAAAATATTTTTCGTTTGTTTTCTTAAACTATATTTATAGTTACCTTGTAATTCATTTCAGACTGGACATCTCTTCAGTTATATGAGAGATTTAATGGGTTGTTGGCTGGGAGTCTCCATGTGGGCTTTCGCCGGAATAGCAGAAAATGTTTTTCGGAGAGTTATTCAATGGATGGAGAACATCAAAAGATATTTTCAAGAAACTTCTCCAACACAGCCCACAATCTTTTCAACCCATAGGAACAATGTCCTCAATATCAAAACTTTGTAATTCTTTTTTAATGTTGTGACAAATTTTCAATGTTGATAAGTTGCAAGAATAATTTTTAGGTAAATTTGTAAGTTGTGAATATTCCAGAACAATACTAAACAAATTAAGACATTTTTTTTGTGTTTTGTATGAAGAAGTGTGAATTCTTAATTCGATTTGTGAAAAATTATCTGAACTCGAAGAAAATTACCTCAAAAATAAAAAATAGCATTTTCTGGTCATTTATCTCCTATTCTAATTTCATAAACATTCTTAAACATGTAAAATATTTAGGATTCAATGGTTTTCAACAGGTATTCTAACTATGTGGAAATGCTTCCTTAAAGTAGCTCACAAAAACAGTGTGTGTATGATTCGGTTTAAAAAAAGAAAAAAAAAGATTCAAAACGATTAAAAAATGGAAACAGTTATATAAATACAACACAAAAGATTTTCATTGAAATTAATTGACCAGGCGAAGCGAGATCCTATGTTAATTCGACCATTTAGTATTTCGTCTGTTTGTCTGTAAATGATTTTTACTAAGCAATCACTAATTTCGTCTCAATATTTCTTGAAGTCCTTAAAATCGACGAATGTGTAAGGAATTTATTTTTGATTTCATTTCAAAATTGAAGAAGTTTTCATGATTCTGTTTCATGTAATGTTAAACTTTTTTTGAACGATTCTAGCCAAATGAAACTCCACTGTTCGGTATTTTGTTTGTTTGCTGCATTTTTCCAATTGTTTCGCGTTGTTTGATTTTCTGTTAATCTGGTACAAATGTTCCTTGAGGCCATTAAAAGCGACGTATTTATATAAGGATTTTTATTTTTTGAATCCGTTTAAAGAAGGTGACCATTTTTGTAGCTCCGTTGCATGTAATTTTCATCTTATTTCAACTATTCTATTCAGACGGTTCATGATGTAAAAATTCGAAGACGACTTTCAATCTCAAGTATAAAATTTTTGACAATTTTGTTCTATTACATTTTAGATTAAACTCTGATGGTTTGATTGGCAAACTAAGGACAAAGTTAGAAATAAATAGATAGAAATTCTTCCTTACATTCTTCACATTAAATCATTGACATTGACCCTGAGATTTAGGTGTCCATAATTCTCCCTATTCAGAGATGCTTACAGTGGGGAAAACACATTCAGCGAATAAAATAAATTAGAGACATAATCTAATACTTAAAAAGCATCATCCAATTTTGTTCAGCACTAAATATCAATGTATGGTTACAGTACAGTTTAAACAAAACCATTGGTAAGAATAATTTTTGTAATGTAAATGCAAGAAAATAAATTAAGATGTTTTATTTGTTTTTTAACTTTCCGTACCATTTTATTTCTTTTCAAACTGTTGATAAATTGTAATGTTAATTTGCTGATAAATAAAATGTGTGTATGTATTTAATTGTTTGTGATTTTATTTCTAACTTTTCTTAAGTCAGAGTTTTTTCATATAAAAGAGTGCTTTTACACATCTTATAGTTTGCTGGGCATATTTAATTTTTTTTTAATTCATGATATGATTATGTTTATAAGTGACTCTTTAGTATCTACATTTTAATACATGTGTCCTAAACATGAAGTATGAATTTTAAATTATTAAATTTGTTCTCGAAGTATTGAGTTTAAAGCTATTGCAAATGAAAATTTTTTTAATAACTATTTTGTATATATCGAAGTAAGATGTATTTAACTATTTTATTTCTAAAATAAAACGAAAATTGTTAAAGTAGACAAATGGCTTTTCTTCTTCCACACAGCTTTTCTTCCCTAAAACTTTAGATTCTAATTTATGCACTATGAAAAAAAGTACTCATTAGGGAAAATTATAATTCTTGTTTAACAATTGACATGGTATGGTACTGATTATCCAGATCAGTCGTGACTGAGGGAACATGATTCCATTAAACGAAGGTGCCGGTTTGCACAGAAGTAGTTAAAACTTTATGATGCAAAGATTGAAGAGGCGGAAGACTGCCGCAAGAATATCTAAAATATAACATGCACACTAGTAGTAATGTTATAACATGTGGTGCAAGACTGGGGGGGAGAGAATTTTGAAATTTGTTCGTATTTTATGTTCGGATTATTTACAGAAATAGAAATGACTCAATCTTAATAATTGTGCATAATGGCACATATTATAAATTTGTTACTATAAATATCTGAAAATTTCAAACTTCATTTTGGTGCAAAACATTGTCTTGACTTTTATGATGTTAAAGTATGTAATTTGAATTGTTTTGTTAAAATGCTCTATGCTACATTAAAGTGATAACAGCACTTTTTAATACAAAACGTTACGTAGAACTGATGGAATTTCATTAGTCGAATATGTAATATTTTAATCCTCTAATGATACTTTTAGTTTACAGATTACATGTTAAAGCATGTTGATGTTTCCTGATAATGTCAAGTGGTCAGACTATTTTTGGTTGAATTTGTTTTTAAATAGCGCTAATAAAAATATTAATGCAGATTCTATTTCCATCCTCTAAACGCCAAAACTGCATATTGTTTATTAAACTTCTACAAGTTATCCACAAAAATATGGTTTCATATATATTTGTATACGTGTATAATTTCATAAAAGGAAAAGTAGTCTTTCAGTAAGCAGTTTATTAGTCATGTGAACATTATCAAAATAGTTGCTTCACACCAAAGTTTCCAAAATTCCAGTTTTTTTTGTAAATGTAAGTGTATATAGACCTAAAAAATATGAAACTTTGGTTGGGCCATCGTAGGCTCATATAGTAAAACTTGGTTGGGCCATCGTAGGTGCATATAGAAAACTTGGTTGGGACAGCGTTGGGGAATGGTTGGTTGTGCAACCGTAAGACACAGTGCCAATCCGTACCGTTGGCCAAGCGTGGATGGCAACGTTCAACTGTATGCTAACGACTTGTGATACTTGTGTATATTCCTTTGTAATGGTCTTCCAATGTATGTCTCAAGCAAACGTATTACTCTTCCTCTCCATCCCGTATTTACATTTGCTCCGTCACATCCGACAACCGATAGGTTCTGCAAACTCATATTATACATTTTTGTAAATTTGATAATACCTTGGGCTATTTCTTTTGCACTTTCACCAGCAGTTAATGATATATAACATGTATACTTGCAACCTGGTTCCTCTATTAATGCTACATGCGCTTCTGAATTTAAGGATAGGTTATATATATATAAGATAGGTTTTATTTGCGTGCGTGAATATTTTTAAATCAGCGAATAACTATCGAACAAAACTGATTGAATTTCAGGTGGGTTCGAACTAATGCATTATGTACTATTTCCGTTATATTCCAGTACTATATACTTCTTTCAAAATTACTTTTCAAATTACATTTCTTCCAAGAAACCCAATTTTTCTTCTTTTCCTCAATTTTTTAATGTCAGAGGGGCGCGGTTAAACAGTGAGAGAAATTGATAAGATTTTTTGTGGGTTCAAACTGACCCATTACGTAACATTTTCATTGTATGCCAGTAAAAAATTTGGATTTTTTTTCAAAATATATTTTTTCACAAAAAATAATTTTTCTCTTTTTTTCTGTTTTTCAATGTCAAAGGGGCGTGGCTAAATATTAAACGAAATTGAAGAAATTTTGGAGGGTTTTAAGAGATCTATTGCACAACTTTTCCGCACTATGCCAAAATCGATTTCTAAAAAAAGCTGTTTTCGGCCCACCCTAACCCTCACTCGAAATTTCTGCTCCACACCAACTGGAGGACGTTCGTCCCACTACCTATGATTTAACATGCAAGAAGCCCACATATACGTCTGAATTTCTGTGGAATCGAGTCCGAACCTGGAGCCTTCCATTACCGAATCAGAGACCCTACTACTAGACCACCGTTGCCTTAACAACTGTCCCTAACGCGGGACCAAATAGACAAATTTTTGAGACCATACTATGCTATATCTCAAAGTGAAAATAGAAGTATATTAGTGCAAAATAAGACTATCAAATGTCATGACTTCGAGCACAGAGCATCTAACTACTTTCAGAACCCGCGATGTTTGATATATGGCAACCAGCACTATTATAATGTTCAATGTTAACATTATGGATTAACAATCCCAAATATATAATTTCCGACTAGTAAGCTGACACAACCGCTTGGAAAGATTGTGAAATCTTTTCATAACCCCGAAAAACTTCTAATATACTAAAAACTCCAAATTTATGTAATGACAAAATCGCCAGGTCATGACAATCCACTGTAACGAGCAGAATAAAAGATAATAATTACACCCCCCGAAACATTCATAGTCAATACAATAATAAGAATTGAATACGCTTCTAAATACTAAAAGTCACAAAAGGAATTTTCCTTGAAACAATGCATTTTTCATTCATGTCATAACTTAAATATATCCATGCCTTTTTTTTCAAACCAATTAATTTAAAAGATAAAAGAACTTCGATTTTAACTTAACAAAACGCGCGTATCGTCACTTTATCTGAACTCCAATAAACTGCTGAATTAGAAAAAATGAGTTTCTTTCCTATTTCTAAAATACTTAAGATCGCCAAGGATACTTAACGCTTGCAAATTCTACGTTCGAAACTTGCCGAGTAACACATGCCGCCTTTGCGAGTATTATTTCAAGTATGGAAGGTCGCGGTGGCATAATGGTAAGGTCTCGACTTTGGGACTGCAAGGTTCCAGGTTCGAAACACAATTCCACTGCAGATCCATTGTAGCTTGATTAGATTCCTGTTAGCTGTACGAAAATTAAAATCATTAAGTTTAAGAATATCATTAATACACTTTTTGGATGCTTTCTCTTAAAACCACCGATTTAATGCCACAGGAAAACTGCAAAATATAAGAACAATTCATACCTAACGTATTCAAAATTAATGTTTTTTTCTATAAATTAGCCATTTTCATTGAATATACAATGCTGAATACTTTAGTACTGTACAATGATACAATAGTAAAGTCCTGAAGTGAATTAAGGGCCTTAATAAGTGTTCCCTTAAAGAATTCGAATTATACACGATATTTTAAAGCTTAATAGGAAATTCAATGCGACGGAGAAAAAATCGGATTTAAAACGTCCGAATTAGCACATTGGAACTGTAAATTAGGTTTTTCAAAATAATGCTGTTGAAACGGAAAATGTTTGGAACTGTCTTGTACAGCTAAGATTTCGATTCAGAAAAGCAGATTTAGTATTCCATAGTTGAAAAGAAGACTGTCATGTTAATCCTTGAATATAGAAGCACTAAAATTTCGTATTTTTGGCAATAACAGTAAACTGATAAAGGTTGTTATTCAACGAAAAAGTCGAATCAATTCTGACACAGGCAATAGAAAATTCACAAAATAAGTGGCAAAAATAATTGGAATTTGGTCAATTGGAAATAATTATTCGAACTACTAACAAGGGGAGAAGACGACTATGAACATTCAGTTTGGGATAGGACTTGGTTTTTTAATAGTATACCTTTAGGTTGTTCATGCATTAAAATACTAAACCTCAATGACCATCCAATTGGGAGGAAATGGCCCTGAAACTTTCAGCACAGCTTATATACCAATAAGTTGTCAGCGTTGTTCAAGCGCGAATAGTATGATCGATATAGTGCTGGCGTGCAATCCTTTTGCCCAGAGTTCGATCCTACCTCTGTTTTCTTTTTTGAAAATATTTTTTAAAATTAATATTTAATTAAATTAAAAATTATTAAACATCTTTTGATAAAATATTTAAATATTTTAGGCATTAAATAATTTTTCATTCATATGATATATCAATCATAGTTATAATTTAATTGTTAAACAGTTAAATAATCATAAAAACAGCTTTAATAATGTTAATTAATAAGTATAATTACTATTATCAATACATGTCATTAAAAGTTTTGCATGATTCCGTTTAAACAATTACAAAATTATTTCCTTTCTAGCCTCCGGTTTTCGTCGTGAAAGAATGTATTTATAATTATTTTACTGTTTAAAAATTAAATTATAACTGTAATTCAAGGATCATATAAATAAGCAGTTATTTTTTAATGAAATGATTAATATTTTAAATTAAGTATTTATAAATTGTTAATTTCAAAAATTATTTGCAAAAAAGAAAAATGATTAATTATAAATACAAATTTAATTATACTAAATAATAACTAATTATACTTGCACTCATTAAATAATTGTAATAGTGCTCTCATCGTAAAAGAATTTCATAACAATTTTTTCCTTTGTAAATTTTTGAAATTTTACAACATTTATTAATTTTTATTTACATACAAGAACATCTCATAAAATTATTAGAAATAAAAGACTATTTTGACACATCTTATAATTTATAAATGGAGTAAGTTTATTTTAAAGATCTATTGGGAAATAAACTTAATAATAAATAGATTTTGGACCGTCTTTCTCTGTATTCAAAAGTTTAATGGATGCTCTCTCTTTTTCAGTGAATACCGGTTCCGTAAAGATTTCCACTAGGAAGGAAATTTTGTAATTAGTTTAACGGAATCCTTCAAACTTTTTAATGACATATAATGATAATAGTAATTATACTTATTATTTTACATCATTAAATTATTTATTTTTAATTAATTATTCATTTTTATTTATTTTTAACTGTTTAAAACTTAAATTATGACTGTGGTTCGTATATCATATGAATAAAGAATATTTAATGCTTAAAAATTATAAATATTTCAGTAAAAGATGTTTATAAATTTTTAATTTAATAAACATTAATTTAAAAAAATATTTTCATAAAAGAAAACGGAGGCGGGCTCGAACCCTGGGCAAAAGCTTCGCAAGGCCAGTACTATACAATCCATACTATTCGCGCTTCAGCAACGGTGACAACTTACTGGTATATAAGCTATGCCGAAAGTTTGGGGCCATCTCCCAATTGGCTGGCCATTGCTATATAGCATTTTAATGGATGACTACCCTAAAGGTATGCTACTAATAAACGAAGTCCCATCTTCAACTGAAACTAACTCCCAAGTCGTGTCCTCCCTTTGTAAATAAAAAAAATGTTTCCTTCATCTTTTTCTTTCCTTTTTGACGATCGATGTTGGAAACTCATCAATATTAATAAAAAATTAGCTTAAATAGAAACGTAGATGCATTTCCTGCATCAGACATTTTAGTAGACTTTTTTTCCTTAAAAGCTTTCCCTTTCTTCTTTAATTTTTGTAATAATTCTTAGAATACCAGTAAACTTTCTTTGCACAATTATCAATATACAAAAATCTATGCAGATTTATAAACTTCATTTGTAAAATTTTTATTTAAATATATCATATTGTTATGAATATTGCGTGTTATGGCTCTAAAATTATTAATACAGAAAGTGTCACTGCTTAAAATTTAAAAAAATGTTATTTTAAAAGACTGCAAATTATCACTTGAATGAAACTGAACTTGAATTGAAAAGGCGTTAAATTAAAAGGCCTGCTTTCAAAATTAAATGTTTTCAACTAAATGCCTGCGCATGGCCAAATTTAACAACACAAATTAAGTGAAAAAAATTGCAATATATCTAGGTAATTATGCATATGGGATGAAGAATAATAAGATCCTTCGGAAAACTAAAGGAAATAACATGAGAAAAAAATTAAATTTCCACAAAATATGTCTCGAAAAAAAATATGAATATTGTTTTTACAAAAAACTAAATGTCAGGTTTTCCAAATATTAAAGTTAATGTAGAGTTAAAATTACTGTTCATTTTTATAGACGAAATAGGAAAGAAAAACGAATTATAATTATGAATTATAACGATGAATTCTGAAGATCAAAATGAATTTAAATATCTGTAATTAGATAGCAAAACAATTGTCCGTTATCACGTTATAAAGAACTTCCTGAGACATTAAATATTCGCTATAACTTTTAAAATAAAACATTTATCACTCGAGCAAAAAGGATTACTATTGAACACGCAACTATTCGAATCATTATAATTAATAATTACTGCATATTTACTAAGAGCTGATGATTAAAACTTCGAAAGGCGTTTTACATAATGTGAAATAGATTTCTGTTTCTTTCAGCCTTGTGAGACTCATTTGCTCGAACAGCTTATTTGACGCCGTGAAAAATTGTAGTCAGCATGATGGAGAGCTGTGAAAGAAATGCCCATGTAAGTTTCTTACTGATACGATGAGCTTTCAAGTCCTTTATTTTCCTTCCAATTTTTTTAAATATTCAGCTGAAATTCTATAGATAATTTTATTATTATATTGCATTATTCTTACATTTTAAGATCAAATTCAGACAAAGCATTCGTAACTTGATGACCATTTTGTAAAAAAAAATATACAATATACGATTATGAAGATAAAACCATATGCTAAATTTCCTTCATCTAGCTCTTTGAGATTTTTAAGTTACATGGACAGACAGTCAGATGGACTTCACTTCAGACGTAAAATTCTGATGAACAACAGAACAAATATATTCTTTCATCGGTTCAGCTCTGTTTGTCGTTGAAGTATTGTGTGCAGACACTCATATTTCTAAATATCGTCTTTGGGACGTAGGTAGGTCTAAAACGTGGAAATTCATCCAAATATTGATATCGAATTTCTTGGAGATAACAATACTTTCTCTTTAATACCAGTTTTTAGAAAGTGAAAATTGGTAAACATTATAATAATAAGATTGAAACACAAATTTTGCGTTGTGATATCTATTCTTACTCTAGTGCTCGTATAAGCTCTTTTGTGGGGAGAGCTTGTAAAATGAACAAAAGATGCCAGTTTCCTAACTCTCACCTTCTGTTAATACTTTTCTTGGCGAGAATAATTGTAAAATATTCAGATAACAGGCAGAAGAGATGGCAAACGTTTCTATGGTCATCTATTCATGTCTTTCATCAACTATGAATGTATCATTTTAACATGGTTTGGTCAAATTGGACAAGAGAATGAAACTACCTAAAGTAGGATTAGAGATTACTCAGATTACCGAGGCTTTAGGTTGACCCAAATATTAGATTTACTAAATAAATATTAGACTTGTAGTGTAACTGTTGTACAAATCCATGTGCAAACAAAAACATCTGCCTTTACAGCATTTATTACTGTCGTAAGGAAAAAATTCCCTTTCGGCAAGTTGTTAAACGAAGGTAGATTCCCTTACGTTAATGTTACAAAAGTAATGAAATATTACATATTTATCACTACAGACATAGCCAATGACTTTGTTGTTTCCACACATTGCAATATTCAAGTCGTGATTCTGTTTTCATGACATTTAATTTTTAACTATATAAAGGTTTATCATTCTACTCAAAGGGTTATGCTGGATTTATTGGTAAGAACATTGCTCCACATAATCATTCAACAGGTAGGAATCATAAAGAAATAAACATCCTAGCAGTGCAAATATCCCCTAGATAACATTAAGCCAGCCAATCTGAAACAGTAACAAAAAATTGACACTTGACACGAATGAAGAAAGGTTCTATATTTAAACATTAATTTATTTAATCATACCATATAAATGCGCGAACGTTACTTTGCCATATGCTAAAATCACTTGATGTTAAACACTACTAGAATGAGCTCATTTTGAGAATTCTCTGGTTATAGAGATAATAGTTACTAAATTCTTAACACATAAGAGAATAAAAATTATTCAATATGGAGAGTGGCAAATTAAATACATGTGTTTAAATCATAGGATGTGAATGCAGCCATTTTGAACAGTGAATTTAAGTCTCCATCAACAGTTAAAAGCAAATAGTTAGGCAGAAAACCCCGAAACTGTTTTAAAGTTAATGAGATATTTTTCAATGTCAATAAGGAAAAAGGGAACTCTTATTTAAATATCTATCTATTTGACTATTTTATAATAAATATAATAAATTATTTAAACAAATCTTGGTGCCGCCGTGTTTAATTAAATCTCAAATTAAAGTAATCTGTCAAATTAATTATTAAAATTAACTGTCTGATTAATTAAAATGAACTATTCAATTAATTAAAATTAAATTTTTAATTAATTGTGACGAAATGTTCACTAAAATTTTCTTTATGGCTCATAGTATTTAGCAGCAATAGTTTGGATTTATCTTAATACAAATAAAAGTCATTTTGTCTATGTTTATGTTCCACATCTCCAAAACAACTGGACTGATTTCAGCCAAAATTTGCACACTTTTTATTTACGACACGTCACTCTAAACTTTTCAAAGCCCAAAAGTTAGTTAAAATTTTCAAGATTAATATTTTTAATGTAAAAATTGCTATTGTTTAAATATTATAATACACAAATTCCTTTTCTGATCTGAAATGTTTTTAATTAAAATGAGAATATCAATTGAACCATACGATTTTTAAAAACAGACATTTTCTACATACATTATTATTTGTTATATAGGTACTTCAAATTTTACTAACAATTACTAAAGTATAAGAAAGGTTTTAATGAATATTTTGAAACAATTAAATTAACTAGTTAATTATTCATTAATTTAAAGCATGAAAATAAATAAATAGTTGGTCCCGATATAAATTGTTAATCGTCTACTTTTAACATTTTGTTTTGCCATTCTTACTTCTGGAAACAGTTCTTCGTATTATTCTTGTTCTTCAACACGAACATTGTCAAGAATTCAGATGAAAATTAATTTTGAAAAACATATGAAATGAGAGAAACAAATTTATGGAAATGAAATGTATCGAGGAAAAACGCCTTGCTTAATTTTTAATGAAGTAAAATTTTAAGAACGTTTTTAGACTTTGAAAAGTTGAAAGTGGCCTTTCTCGTTTCTTAAATAAAATTGTGCAAAGTTTGGTTGAAATTAGTCCAGTGATTTATGAGAAGATGTGGAACATACATGCATAGCCACAATGACTTTTATCTAAATTAAGATAATTATTATATAATTATAAGATTAAGATTGCTGGCATATAGTATGAGCAAAAAAAAAAACGTTTTATTGAAGATTTTGTCACAATTAATTATTTAATTTTTATTAAGTAAATAGTTAACTTTAATTAATCAAACAGTTAATTTAATAGTTAATTTGAAAAATATTTAATTTGATAATTAATTAATTTGACAGATTATTTTAATTTGATATTTAACTAAACATGGCGGGACCAAGATAATTCAATATATAATAGCCAAAAACGATAGGTATTTAATAAAAGTTCCCTTTATCCTTTTTGATTTTGAAAAATATATTCTTAACTTTAAAATTGTTTTTGGATTTTCTGCCTGAGTATTTGGTTCTGACCGTCGATGGAGATTTAAATTTACTGTTCAAATTGGATGCAACATATCCTATGCTTTAAACACATGCATTAAATTTGCCACTCACAATGTTTAATAATTTTTATTCCCTTATATGTTAAGAATTTACTCACTATTCTCTTTGTAACCAGGGACTTCTCTAAATGAGACCATTCTAGTAGTGTTTAAGTGTTTCATGTCATGTGATTTTACCGTATGACAAAGTAATGTTCGCACATTTAATTATATGTTAACCTATATTAAATAAATAAATTTTTAAATCTAGAGTCTTTCTTCATTCGTGTCAAGAGTCAATTCGTGTTAGATAGGCTTGCTTAATGTTATCTAGGAGATATTTGCACTGCTGATATGTTTATTTCTATATGACTCCTACCTGTTGAATTATTATTTGTTTATATAAAAAAATTGACCAATGTACTGACTGAAAAATCTAGAATAACCTTCTGGAATGAAAAACCTTGATATAGTAAAATGTTAAATGTCATGTAAACCGAATCCCAGCGTAAATATTGCAATGTGTGGAAACAATAAAGTCATTGACTATCTCTGTATTGATCAATATGAAATATTTCATTACTTTTGTAAAATTAGCGTAAAGGAATCTACCTTTGCCTTCAAGCTTGCCGAAAAGGGATTTTCAATAATATCGAATATTCAAAATTATTTATTTCCACGTTGCCAAGCAATGTTCACAAAACAAAACAAATTTAACGTTGTCACTCCATTTCTACATTTTTTTCATAGATGGTCGTGCCAAACGATGTCTTTATTTATTATTTTAGTTTTAAAGTTTATATTTTTAGGAAATATTATTTTAATAATGTTTGCAAATGTCACTGAATATATATATTTGGAGTGAGTACGGAAAATAAAGAAATTGGCATTAAATTTTATTTTTAACCATACTCGTTTCTCATTGTATAAAAATGTAAATAAATATATAAATTCAAGAAAAAGCGAAACCAATTATGATATAATAATCGCTAAGAGGTAATAAACTTTAGAAAATAAATATTTGAAATACATAGTTGTCTCAGATAAATATGTTCATCGAAGCCACTGAACATTGCAGTTGTTAATTAACAACAATAATATATTATATAGATTTGGAAAAGTAAAGATTATTTATTAAGTTCCCGGATTTATGAAGAGTTAGTCCGGTAATACAAATTTGTTAACAAATTCGCGATATTTCATGAAACTGCATGATCAGTCAACCGGAAGTATGGAAATAGAGTCAAATTTTTATCAAAACAGTTTCTGATGTTGCACTCCACATTCAAGAATTTCCCATCATACCAGATGAAAATATCTTTTACTAAACCATGCTTCACATGCTCGGATATAAAAACGGATTGCTATTGATTAAAAGTTCACACTCGCGAAGAGAGTTGAGTGACTGCTCAAATGTTATCCTAGTAATCTGAACAGGTTCATAAATAATTACTCGGTGCCATAAAAGGTGTTGGGTAGCTGAAAAAAGGGACGTTAATGCAACAAATGAACAATCAATCAACGGACTGATCCTACACGAAATAGTGAGTATTTTGCTTACATTTGTTTATTTTAAGCCCTCCAAGTGCCAAATTATATGATCTTTTAGCTTTCAGATTAGAAAACTTAGCTTTTAAAGTGAATGAACCTGTGTTTCTTGTATTTAATTATATCTTTGAAATCTTAAGAATACTTTATCCATGGTTGTTTAAGAAAATGTGCATATAAATTTGAACTATCTGCTTTCGAACTGAACCTGAAAAACGAAAAAAGACGTTTCCGCCGTTAGAGGGTTGAAAGTATGTTTTCATAAAGAAGTATTTCAAATTCGATTATCAACGATATTAAAAATAAAGGAATGTTTTCTAATATAACTGGATAGAAAAAGAACAAAAAGCTCTGGGAAAGAAAGAAAAATATTAGTCCCTCTTTCCGAAATGATATGCTGAAAAATAACTTAGAACATATTTTAAATTATACTTGTGAGAACAAAATAAACCCCTCTTTTTATTAATGTTCTTAGAAAAGCTATGAAATGAAAACAGGAAATAATAAATCATCTTTAATAAATTTTACAAGGAAAATGTTAAAGCGAGGAAAGCTCCAGTGTAACAAATATTCGCCGGTGCGGAATTTTTATGATGAATCAAATTTTCCGAGAAACAATGTTTTGAAAAGAAACAATCTTCAATTACTTTCTACTATCAAAATCTATGTATGTAACATGAAAAATTTATGATTTCGTAGAATAATAAAAATAACTTTCTTAAAAAAATAGGAACGATTAAGATTGCAAATAAATTCCGGAATGATTCAAACCGAAATCCTTTTACTTTTCACAGTTATCAACGTTTGAACGAGAATTCAACCAAGCTGGAAAATGAAATTGCATGCATCTATCCTGGTTTCTAACAATCTATATTCATTTTTCTCAAAATTTTCGCCTTTTGGGAATTTATTAATTTTACCAAATAAGTTGGAAGTTACAAATTCATGTTTCTCCAAACAGCCTTCACATTATCAACATAATACATGAAAGATTGATCATAAGAAAAATGGCATTAAAATTTAAAATAAATAAATCGAAAAAGCTCTTTTTCTTTTACAAATATATTGTTGCAACCTATCACCGTATGTTAAACGGTTCTGCTGAAAACAACTCATTCAGCCTCCAAACGATTTTTTTTATTAAAATTCAACTAACTAGGAAATTCGTCTTGGAAATTGTATTTAAATGACAATGAATTTCCAAGTAGCTAAGATATTTCAAATCGTATAAGGTTTTTTAATTACTTGTAAGTAGGATCCTTTTGGAATTTGACATGGAAATGCTTATAAATATTCGACAGAGTAACTTTGAAATTTTTCTTAAGACTTCTGACATAAATGTCATTCACTGATGACCAAATATCCAGCCGCATTTCACGACTGTTTATTCCTAAAGGAATTATTTTTTTCCAATTTGATAGACGTGAATTCTGAAGTGATTCTGGCAGGCATTTGGAAACTTTTCAGCATATGGTAAGCAGAGAATGTAAGACTTCGTTCCACCGAATAAGGAAGCATTTAATTATTTTTCACAAGTATGTGTAGACTTTCCATTTTCACATAATCATTAAATATATAGATGTGTAAATTCTAACTATTTTTGTATAAATAATAAGTATATGGATGTAATGATTTAGAATTTTCCTGTTTTTAAAAACGTTGCTCAACATTTTAAATTTGTAAACTTTTTATTTTTACTGAAATTCTAATATAAGATTAACTGCAACTTCAACCTGAAGATATCCGGATTCAATCGGCGCTGAACATTCAGGGTAGTCCCGTTCGAAAGTAATATTTGAGCTCGCCGCGATGTTGTAGTTTTCTCTTTTACGATGTAACCCTTTCCTTGTAAAACACGCGGCTTAGCATGTAATATTTTCCCTTTATGAACATGGCGGGAATACATAATTATTACAAAGTTTAACAATTTTTGGTTATCTTCCTAATTTTATTTAAGAATGTCGAATCTGGAATAAATTTATTTTCGATTAACAACTGCACCTTAATTTAGAAATGCCTCAACACATTATCTGAAGGAATAATTTTGCATAGATATGCAAATTCTAACAATTTTTTAAATGCTTTTAGTAGATATTTATAGCTATTATAACTATTATATTAAAACTTAGTTATTAAAAGATAAAATTTTGACGTGAAATATTATGCAAAATTGGTTGTTTATAACGAAACAGTAAAATATGAGAAAATTCTGTGCAGAAAGAAAGAAATTTAACAAAAATATTCACCTTCATTTCTTTATCATGCGACATGGATAAATTTTTATTTCATACATTTGCCAGAGGATTTCTTTTTATATAAAAATATAATATATTTTTTCTTTTTGTTTTGTCCTCCAACAACTAAATATTCTCTTTTGTTTCTCTAAGTTACTCATGATTCTCTTTTGTTTCTCTGAAATACTAACGTACGGAAAATTGGCGAAATAAAATGAAACTAAGGTTTCGATGAAAATTGCTTTATTTCTTAATAAAATATATTACAATGTCAATTCTTTTGTTCTTAATTCTTCAATCGTGCATGGATATGTTGCAATTCTGTGTAGGATTGGTCTATGATATGAAAGTAACATACAAAAGTTAATAATTCGGAACTAATGTTTCTTGTAAAAGTTGAATTGAATTCTCCGGAGTACTAGGCTAATTTATTGACACGATGTTCAAATCAAAATATTTCTTCTGCGTTTACATCTCTCTTTTGAAAGTAAGGCTGAACGTTCCTTATTTTGCTGTTTCTTTCGTT
The DNA here is from genome assembly GCA_013235015.1 of Araneus ventricosus. NCBI lineage: Eukaryota > Metazoa > Arthropoda > Arachnida > Araneae > Araneidae > Araneus > Araneus ventricosus. The sequence continues at coordinate 45,512 of BGPR01003589.1, forward strand.
CCCTCTCCTGCTGCTTCTTTTGTTGCTTCTCCTGCTTCAACATTTCTTTTCTGAACTTCTCTACATCTCGTTTGGCATTTCGTTAGCGTTTCCTTCTTTGTAAATTTACATTTGGAGCCCTTGTTGTATTAAATTTGTCGACACAAAATTTTCAACTCAATCCCGAAATCTCGCTCGCGGAAACGTGGCAAGTGTGAGCGTCAGCCAATTGTGCGCCCGCATCTCATGCTTGTGATGTCACCAATTCATGCGTATTTTTGCCCAACTTTGCGACTCATAGTCGCCGAACTACAATTCTGATTGTGACGTTCGCCAATATCTGATAGCGCGCACTTCCTGGTTCCTCTCTCTGGCAGCCCTAGTCTAAAAAGCGAAGGCGCACAGCGTGCTGGGGAGAGATGAAGCGAGACGAAAGTAAGAAAACGGAGCGGTGAGTTTTGCGGAATGAAAGGTTTGTCAGAGGGAAGATGTCGAATGTTTCACCGTAAACGATAGAAGTGTAATATCTCAGAAGTTGAGATCTTTAGGATAGCTGTAGGCTATCGATGTTTTTGAATCTTATGCAGTAATCATTTTGTGTTTGTCTACTTGTGTGTGCTGTGTCTCCATTTTTGAATGTCCGTTAATAAACACTGGAGACTGAATACGAATCGTCTGTTTCTTTTTTTCCTTCCCTACACCAGCCCAGCAATGACCACTAAATCGTGGGAATATTGAAGCTTTTCTTATTCTTCAATTATATATTAAAAGAATCCAATTGAACCAGGAGGAAGGTTCAGCACACTGATTTTGTTTTTACATCTGTTGTTACCGAGATATAGAGGATCTCTCATACATAGTTTTCCGTGGCGTTTTGGCGTGTGAATCAAATTCCTTCCTGAGACCCCAATAGGAAGAACGTAGTCCTACGTTAAAAATTAGCAAATTACACTAGCTGGCGCGGAACATAAACTTTACGACAGAAGCATTAAACAGTATGAAATCACATTGAAACTCGGATAAACCCATTTAATCCTGAAGAGAGGAGTAACATGATGGAATAGAAATGACCTTCAGACAGTTTTGACTCCGAATAAAATAACAGGGTATGAAAACTCCCGTTTGTCGTAAAATTTGCGCAGGCCCGCTCGCTGGAAGCTTAACTCAAGCTACTAAAGTCGTTTAGAATAAGGCTTAGGAGTGAGTTGGAAAAAGGTTAACTAACTTTGAGGTTCCAGTCAAAGACTTCGAACAAAATAATTCGGCTAAGACGGTAATGATATACGGGTATGCATGTTTCCCTTCATGATGGGCAGAGAATGTTTGAAGTATAATGATAGTGATAGGATGACTCATGAAGCTGAAGAAGTTCTCAGACGGCTTCTGTACACAGTAAAAAAAGATCTGTCAAATCACGGAAAAAGTACTGTCAGCAGTGTTGGCGGCAATATTCCGTTTCGTAAAGCATTTCCCCGATCTTCTACAAAAATTTCCGCTTTTAGTTTTACCATTTTCGAATTCTCAGGTCTTTTACAGAAATTCCGTTTTTGGTTTTTCCGTTTTCGAATTCTCAGTTTTTTCACCGAAACTCTGTTTTTGATTTTTCCGTGTTTACAAGGAAATACCGTTTCTGATTTTTCTGTGTTTTAACAGAAAATCTTTTTTTAAGTTGTCGAAAGATGCGATTTTTTAGACAACTAGTTAAGAACGTCCAGGGCTCTTATCAATTGCATAGCAAATTTTAATTTTTTTTTATGTGAGTGTAATGATCTATTGTTTACATAAATGATAATTTTCAGTAGAAAGTGCATATTAAAAAATCATTTTTAACGACTGTTTTAAATTTTAGAATGATTTGGGCATCACAGGATTTTACAATATCTACGTATCCCCTTTTTCGCAAAATTTTAAAATGCTACAGAAGTGAAATGACTAACTCTAAAGAAAATATGCATTATTTCTGTAATTTTTGTTCCTAAACCGGAAATGCATTTTTCCAATGCCTTATTTTATTTTTAAGTGAACATAAATTTTATGATTTAAACAAAATTTATGATTTTATGCCATTTTAAAGAAAGCAATATGAACAGCAAATATCTAAAATTTCAATGTTTTTCATTAGAAGGTTTCAAAAAGCCATGTTCACAATATTCGAATAATTTAAGGCTTGTTTCGTAGAATTTTAAAAATGCCTTTTCCCAAGAGATGGCGCTGAAGTTTAGTAGGCTGTGACGTCAACTTTTTCATCAAATCTTTAGCCTTTTTGCCAAGAAGGAAATAAATGGTACTTTCTGGCACCTGAAAATAACTCAAAGGTTCCCTACCCTCATAAAAAACCGCAAGGATAGTTCTTTCTCATTACAAAAAGAGTTTCACATTACAAAAAGAGGAGACCCCTACGGCAAGAGGGTCGGGCTCTGGTTTGAGAGCAGATCAGTCAAATTCCCGTTCTGTCAGAAAATTGTTTGAGAAATTTTTCTACAGCTAGTTTTTTAGTCCATCTTATCCTTATCCTATCCGTCCTATCTGAAAATCCTGAACAAATGTTTCGATAACAGTATTTTATGCTTCTAAAATGACAATGTACTGAATTAAAATTTCAATCAATAATATTAGCCTTCCTTGTTTAGAATTTCGTGTTATTTAAAAGCAATAACAAGCAATCTATAACCAAAAAAAATCAAATTCGCTTTTCTGCAATCAAACCACTAAAACGCTTCATAATTGGCTAAAAACCAAAATAACACTCACTTGGGAGAGGGGGGACTTAACAAAAATATATAATTGCGTTCCGCACACCTCTAAAATTATTGAAGAGCTTCTCTTGATTTAATTCTCATGCCAAGGCTCCACACCTCCTAACACAACCCAAATTTCTTTTATCTTTACGATAATATTTGTAAGATACACTTAAATGATCAAAAGTATCCAGACACTTTCGGATTTTCACACTTTTTAGAGCTTCTGAGGAAAGACTAGACCAACTACCCTTAAACTTCGTCCATGTAAAAAATAGACTCTAATTCATATTTTACTGTGAAAATTCGGTCACGAGGGCATTTTAGGTATCCGACTGTGTTCGGAGACATTTTTTTGAAAAATAACTTATATATATTTTTAATGTTATATTTCAACTGCATATGTTTTAAAACTATGAAAATATTGTAAAATTGGGCTTTCAAAATAAGAAGGCTGATAATGGTTCACAAATTTCTTCAATGGTTTTATTTGCTGTGCACATTGCTTACATGGATTTTTGTAAAAATAGCAAGTTTATGCTGGTAAATAAACTTGCTAACTAATGGTTTTTCTTTAAAATTCCCATATTTTTTCGCATTTTTTTTTGCTTATAATATACAAATTTTTCCACGAAATAATACGAAACTTATATAACTTATAGAATACTTGACAATGTGTTAGAGAATTATTCCATTAAAAAGTTCATGTTAATATAGTATCACAATTTTCTTCTGTAATATTTTGCGAAAGCACTTATATCTTTATATGAACAATTTGGAGTAACTTCCATATTGCAAAGTTTCATCCAGTTATGTATATTAAATCATATTAATTATAATATTAATCAATGCGATGAACGTAAAATCAAAAGTAATCATACTCTAATAGGTTTTCCTCATTTAAAAAAGATTATTTTAACTATAGAGAATATATTTTTTTAACTCCAACCCTAAATAATTTATATGTTGGAGAGGTGGAGGAAAATTTCACGTCTATAAGGCGCGTGGCTAGTTATGAAGTATGACGCTTATCTATTGGTTTTGCAATAAAGAATTTTTTAGGTGTGCACTTATTTGGCACACGCATAATATGATCTGCCCATCCTATCCTGTGTAATATTATAAATTTAATAACATCAGTATAGTTCAAACACATACACAGCTCATGGTTATATATTCTTAGCCGCACATCATCCAACTCTATTACATCAAAATACTTTCTAAATTTTTTCTTTCAAAAGTTGCTAAAAGTGTTATTTATTTAATTATTTTTTGTCTCCGGGTCATAGCTTAAGTATCTAAAACATAAGGTTCCCGCCAGTATAAATACAGAAAAAATTTTTAAAACAAAGATCAGAATGAAGGCGAAAATATAAACAATATATTTTTCCACTAATTTTTTTAGACAGATTCATCTATATTTGCAAAACTAGAGTGGCATTTCATACGAATTAAAATTTGAGATAAAGGATTTTTCAGAAGTTATTTTTAATAAAATTAAATCTACTTAAGTTTCTATTTAATATTGTTGATTACGGATAAGTAAAAAACAAGAAATGTTTTCAAGTCGGGACAAAAAAAATGACTAGAAACTGTATTTTTCAAACAGCCGCTGATGTTGAAGGCGTAGGACTACTTTACTCGCGTGACTCTTTTATTTTTTGGATTCTCGTAGTTACTCGCGATAGTCTTTTGTTTCTCGAAGTTACTCGCGATACTCTTGTTTCTCGAAGTTACTGGTGATTCTCTTTTATTTCTCGAAATTACACTCTATTTTCTTTTATTTCTCGAAGTTACTCTCAATTCTCTTTGGTTTTTCTGAAATGCTAATGTATGTTAAATCGGCGAAATAAAATTAAACTAAGGTTACAATGAAAATTCTTTTATTTCTTCATAAAATATATTACAATATCAATTCTTTTGTTTTGAATTCTTCAATCGTGCGTGGATATGTTACAATTCTGTGTAGGATCGGTCGATGATATGAAAAGTAACATGCATAATTTAATAATTCGGGACTAATGTTTCTTGTAAAAGTTGAATCATTATATGAATTTCCCAGAATACTAGGATAATTTGTTGGCACCATGTTCAAATCTAAATGCTTCTTCATGAAACAGAATGATGCTTTCTCATTCCTTTTGACATCTACATTAAAGTCACCCATGACAATAATTGGAACATCTTTAGCTATATGAAACTCCTCATCGATCTAAAATAAGGCATTAGTTATGTTTTCAACATATGTAGTTACCGAGATGTAGAGGATCGCACCACCAATTCATGCGTATTTTTGCCCAACTTTGCAACTCACTAGTCGCAAAACTACAATTCCGATTTTCAATATTTTTTTCTAACTTCTGTTGCTACCCTTTATCTCTAAAATAAGACATCAGTTACGTTTTAACATATGTATTTACCGAGATATAGAGGATCTTCCACACAACGTTTTTTGTGTCGTTTTGGCATGTGAATCAAATTCCTTCCTGAGACCCCAATGGGAGAAACGTAGTCCTACGTTAAAAAAAAAATCAGACGGCAATATGGGGTTTACAGTCAGGACGGTACTGATACTTCTACTCTGATATTATTTGCTGATAACTGAAATGATATCTGATATTATATACTGATATTCCCGATTAGTTATTATTCAGTAGAAATGAACTACATTATGTAAAATGTTAAGCACAATTCAGTAAGGTTTTTTTTCTTTCATAAAATTGACTAGTGGAGTTTTATAACAAGTAATTGAGAATATTACAAGAATTCCATAATTAAAGATGCGTTGATTTGTTGATTAATAAAAAGATTTCATAAGATTATAAAAATTCTAAATTTTTGATGCAGTTTAAATGGTATAACTTCTCGATTCGCTTCAAATTCACAATTATTTCACCCTCTGTTGCTTCCTTTGGTCCTCCCCTTTAGTTTATAATTCATAATTATGAATATTATGCAATCTTGAAATCAATATTTTCTGGAATTTTCCACCGCGTGGCGTCATTCATATGGAAAAATGTAATTAAATTAATCAGTTAAGTGATATTTAAGTCCTGAAAATATTAAAACAATGCAGTGTCATCGAGAGCACATAAGTGTGCAAAATTTTAAAACTTTAGCACACCAGTCAGTGAGTGAAAAATAGATTTAAAAAATTCCATCTTTGCAAAAATGAAACAACTCAAGGTAAAAGGTATAAATAGATCTAAATTTTTAAAAAAGAGCGAAGAACAAAGTAAGTAATCAAAAATCTTGATAAAAAATCAGGATACGTGCAAAAAGCACGAACATGTTTTCTTTGTGATTTTTTTTCGATAGATTAATCTGCTTTGTAACATTTGAGTGTCAATATTTCATATGTTAGAAAAGTTGGGATAAAGGAACTTTTTAAAGTTAATTTTTTTAAAGCTACTTTGTAATTTTTTTTGTTACTTCCTTTAAAAAAAACAGAGCCCGAGGTGGCCTGGTGGTAGAGGCTCGGCTTCTGGGCCGGATGGTACCAGATTCGAAACCTGATTCCATCTAAGAACCGCAATATATGTGGTCCTAGTGTAATCTGGTCAACGAACGAATCGATGGTCAAACGTCCTATCATTGATGTGGTGCTGAAGTTCGGAGAGGAAGGTATCGGCTCAGGTATCTCGTCATCTGACCACGGTTCAAAAACGCCCCGATGTGGCCCTCCTGCTGTTTCAAAATGGAACGCAAATATATTAAATAAACTAAATTAATAAAACAGTTAATGCAATAAGAGTCAATCTGAATTTCTGGATGAACGAGGATTCAAGGAGTTTCGAAGTTATATTATGGACTATATTGCATTTAACTCCTAACGGATGCAGATGACAAAGAACTGCCACTCCTATTTCATATGTGCTAACCGTACTAGCTTCTCCTTTTAACCTACGACTGAGTTAGAGATTTAAAATTTTGTACTATCGATGACAGTACAATGTTTTGATGTTTTCAAAATTAATTTCTTGTCAATTGATTAATTTAATCAAATTTTGATTCCATATGAGTGCATACGCGGCCCGTCATCTCTCCTCCTATCCCGGGTTGAAGTTCAGAAAATGTATAACTCCAATAAGTATCCTATTGCCAAAATAATAGTTCTTAAATAGGAAAAACTATTTGAGCACGCTTAATTTTGACGATTGAGAGTCTATCGCAATTTTTAACGACCTAAGTAATAATTTTGTATGTAATATTCGTTGAATTTGAATAAAAGGTAATAAAATTGTTAACACCCTGAATAATAATAGAAGAAATTATGATACTACATTTTTCTAAAATGAATTATTGCATTATATAAGAGTGCAACTGATTGGAACTAGCTCAGTTTTTATTTGAAAGTCACATCAACAGGGAAAACTAAAATTACCTTAGCTCCTAATTGTATAACTGCGTACGAGTTATTACTTACATTTCGGAATATATCAAATTATCTAACAAATATTGTTTCAATAATAGCCAATAAAATCGCGCTGAGGCGCAACCGACGGTTGTGGCTGAGGTGTGGTGTGGAGACCCACGTAAATACAAACAGAAGCCCTTTTTTACAACAATGAAACCAGGATCAATTACTCTCAAGTATACACATCCCAGAAAAAAGCAAGTCCCTTTTCAACGTTGACCCCATGTGGTTAAACAGGTTTCGATATTTTAAATTGGCGAAAGGAAATCTAGTAGGGACCAAACCGCCAAGTGAAAAAACCGCCAAACCTGAAAATTTCACTTCTTCACTGATTCGACTGAATCAGATGCAGAGCCCCCTAGCGAACAAAAAGAGTATTTTACTGATTTCAATATATTTATTCGGTTTATAATTATAATGAAGTATTAATGCAAACAAAATACTGCAATATATTGGGGAAAAAGTACTTTGTAGATCTCCACAGAGTTTCAAAGTAGTTAAACGTTTTTTCAAAAAGAAATATACATTCGTAATTATTAATTGTATCCATCTTTGAGTATTTATTTTGACCTTCGTATAATTTTTATACAGAAACGGCTTTCAACTAATTGTAGAATAATATTTCTGTAATAATCATATGAAATTTTGTGATCATCAGCAAATTTTTTCTACCCCAAAAGATGGGTTCGGTGGAGCCCTTCGCTTCATTTTTTCGTGAAGACAGCCTTAAATGAGTATTAAAAAAGATATTTGTGTTTCATTTCGAGTTAATGAGTCTAGGACATGATCAACCCTTTCTCGAAAAATCCACACTTTTCCACTCTTTAATGGGTATGTGACCCATTAATTTCCTGTTGTTTTTAACTGAGTATGTGTGGAAGTGCCATTATTCTATTTCTTCCATTATTCTATTTTCCTCCCTTCTTTCAAAAATACCCTATTGAGCTCATTTTCTTTAATTTTCGTTCTGCCCGAATTTACTCAGCGTATGCTTCAGTTATTATAATCAATAAAGTTCATATTCAGTAGAATACAGTGAAATGACGCGACTACAAATCGAGAGTCGGAATAACATGAATAAATAGAGAAAGACATTCCTTCAATCGAATTTTTGGAATCTACTTTCTCATAAGCCCGTTCGTGGAAAAAAATGCTTTTGAATTTTAAGGAATGCAAGCAAGCATATAACATTGGGAGGGGAGGGGAACAATTGTTTTTTTAAAAAAATAGTTCACGAAATTGCGATTAAATTGTTAAAACCCTTCCATCTTAAATACACAAGATATTCTTCAACAATTTCTTCGTTAAAACTATAATGTGTCTCTAATGTTTATGCTTAATGAAAGCAATACTTCTAATGTACAACTGCTCCTAGAAATAATTTAAGGGTGAATTAAATCTCTTTAAAAACTTGTCTAATCAAAAATCACAATGGAAAAGTACAAAAGATGATGAAATTGAACCCCATATCTTGTTTCTATTTATTTTGGAATGTGCAATCGCAATAAAACTCTCCATCTGCACACAGCGTCAGTCACCTATAAATACTTCAATGTTCTTTCCTTCAACTTTTTTTCAGGTGTTTAACCTTTCCCTATTTTTAACAAAATTTTCCTATTAAATTCAGCTTTTTCACAAAACTTTTCTTCACATATGCTTCTCATTTTTGCATAATTCAACTTCACATCCTTTAACATAAGTTCACATATAGTATATGTAATAATATAGGGGATAACACCCTTTGTTGCTTCAAATCTCATAATTCTTTAATTCAATGTAATAATATTTATATCACCACAATTTCAACATCCAAATAAACAGCCAAATTTTCTTTTAAATTTCATCCACAATTCTCATGTCACTGAAAATTATACTTGTTTGAAAAAATATAACTTTGTTTGGATTTCATATCCAAATAAAGCAACTGGTATTTAAATTCCCTATTTTTGACGAAATTTTCTTATTTAATTCAGGAAAAACTTTTTAAAATTTTTGCATTTTAGCAAAATTTTTTTCAAAGATGCATTTTTTAAAAAATACAACTTTGTATTGTTAACATAAGTTCACATTCAATAAATGCAATATTAATATCACTACAACTGTAGCACTCAAATAACTAATAACCCAATTTTCTTTTAAATTTCATTCACAATTCTCATGTCAATGAAAACTATACCTGAATTGAAAAAATAAAACTTACTTTCGGTTTCATACCCAATAAAACAGCTGGTATTTAACTTCCTTATTTTTAATAAATGCTTTTAAATTTAAAATATTTATGTTTAAAGAAAATTTTCTTCACATCCTTTAACATTAGTTCATATTTAGTATATGTAATGATATTCATGTCCCAAACAACTAACCCAATTTTCTTTCAAATTTCAACTGCAATTCTCATGTCACAGAAAACTATACTTGTTTGAACAAACAGAACTTTGTTAGGGTTTCTTATCCGATAAAGTCACTGTTGACAACTTAGAACTACTCTTTGAAATTCACGTAGAGGTTTACAAAAAGAAATAGCAGACAATAATTTTTTTTAAACTTTTATCAACACACATATTTCTCATTACAATTTAAAAACTTTTAATAAATACATTAGTTTTAAATATTACAATTTATATACTTTTAATCGTAAAGACACTAGTTTTATGTATATTATAATTTAAATACTTTTTTATATTCATTCAGCCAACTTCACAACATTTTTGTAATAGAGCCATGCTTTACTTTCTCCTGATGAGAAACTTTTGTGCCCCTGTCTGGATTTACACACCTATTAAAAGATAAAATATTCAAGTTGTGTCACAAAATCATCCAATAAACAAATAAAGAACTTGGAAACAATGAAATCAGATAACAATCTTATGTTTGTTGTTCTGAGAAATAGAAACTGAATCAAGAAATATTACATACGATTCTCCCCCAAAATCCAATTCTTGCTGTTCTAAGGAATTCAATAATAACTATAAAGGCCCAAGGTTCCAATCATTTGCTCTTTCTCTAAAATCTGTATTGTTCAATCCTAAAACTGCACCAACAAATTGGCAGTTTTGCATTATTACCCCTTAGCCAACAGACACATTTCTGAAAATAATTAAATGGTAATACTTTTAAAACAATTTTTTTCAAATTACGATGAATTGGTAAAATATGATACAAGGTGGCAACACCGGCTGCACATGAATTTACCTGCCTTCATTAAATTCTAAAAAAACAAATTGTTTCTAAAATATATTTCATATCTTTTATAATGGATGGATAATTTCCAGCACGGAACACTTAGTGTGTAAGGATTCATCACTCAGTCCTTGATTGTGTGATAACTAAGCTGCTAGTGAACAAAGACTACTGACTGGAACAAGTTTATGAATGGGGTGGAGGTAACAGAATTAATAGAATGTTCTTAAATTTTCTTCTAGATAATATTTAAAATTATGCTGGGAATATTTTAATGATAAACTCCATACAAAGGATTTTTGAATGTCTGAAAAATCTAGTAGTATAAACCATATTGTATTGTAACTCTTTTGTAGTATAAACTATAATATGAATTTGCCAAGGATAATAATTGTGTTGGAAAATATAATACAAACCCCTAAAATACATGCTTTAATATAACTAAACAAATATAATTCCTCTATCAAATAAAAATAAAAAATAGCAGTATCTTTGGATAATGTCATTCTCCAGAAAATGTACCATTTGAACAAAAATATTTTCAGATTTCAAAACCTTGAATTTCCCTTTTTGTTATAATTTTTGTATGAAACTTCTACTTATTAGAAGCTACCATGAGCAATAGCCTAACTAAATTTAAATTATTTTGCACAAAAATAAAAACATATATAACCTTATTCATTGAGGTGAGCTTAAAATCACGGAGGTGATATGATACACGAGAAAATTAATAATCACTTCACTAAATAAATTGTAAACATTTAATCAGCTCATACAGAGAAATAGAAAAAGAAATCAAATCATAAACAATGTTATTAATTAACATAAATTGTCAAATTTATCCAAATAATCATTGAAAAGGCAACACTTATTCATTATAGGCTGACTCAATACACCCACAATATCAACTGCATTTACTTCAGCAATGTCATCCATTTTAGGAAATACAAATTTATTAGCAATACACTTTTTCATGAATTTTAAAATGTTCTCATCAGAACTGTCACAAGACAGAACACGTACAACGAGATGCTTGAATGATTTTTTTGTGGCAAACATGACAACAATGAAGGTATTTGGGTTGAATTTTGTTGGTATTTCCATTTTTGAAGTTTCTGTTTCAGAGCCAAAATAGTCATCACTGTAAGAATCAGGGTTAGAGTAGCCAAGTTTGATTTTTTGTTATGTTTTATGTTTCTGCTATAATTAATGGGCAGCGTTATTGCACCAATGTCATAATGGGAACAGGCCTCACCAGGGCTGCACAATAAACAACTTAGATGCCTAGCTGGCAGAAGAGAGAAGTTGATATTATTTGTCCAAGTTACTTGGTGTATGCACATGCCTTTAAAAGCTTTTAAATTTTTAGGTAATAGCTTATCAGCACTTTCAATACTTTGAGCAGGAATTTTAATCACATTTATTTTTTTGGAATTAGCAGCAAGTTCATGAGTGAGTCTATTGAAGTTATTCATATCTTTATCTGTACCCACAAGGGAATCGGTAATTCTTTTTAGCACCTCCTACCCCGTCTGTACCACCTCTGCCATGACCACTTTCTGTATAATTCCAATTAAAAGCATCTACACCCGGTTCAGGAGCAAGGATAGTTGCACACACAATCAAATAAAACATTTTACTATTTCGATATTGAGTCTGTAAATATATGTGCAGTTTTCAAACTTGGATGTGAACGTTTTATTTCCATAATTATTGTCATCAAGTGAGCACATATAGCTGAGGGATCATGCCTAAGACAATTGGATATTCTAATGTATCAGAACTCAAATTAGAAACCACTACAGTGTGTAGTGTTATCTGCTGTTTGGACCCACCAAAGTGAGAAGATTGTACTTCTCGGCCATATTTACAGACATAATTTTCTGAGAAGTCTGCATGAATTAATACATCATTTGGTGTCAACTTCTTTTTAATACCATTCATGGTGGTTTATGTTACGCGCATGCATCAAAAATTTTACTACACTATCTTCTAAAATAGATACTAACTCTTCTTGCATACATGTAACCTCTTCTTTCACAGTCTTCTAGCATACTTTTTCTTCTCCTTTAACTATAATTTTCATTTTCTTTGTCACTCATCTCTGGTATACTGTAACATGTTCTCTTTCAAAGTCTTGGATTTTTTTTTTATTGGCAATCATTGCAACTCTTTATCAAACAATTCTCCCTAAAATATGCTCCTTCACAACACAGTGCTTTATACACTTCATCTTGTGTATTTTCTTTAATTATTCCCTTTTGTTTTAGAGCCGCAACAATAAGTTCCATGTTCTCGTGAGTAATACATAAACATGTGTCTCTGTCTCTAGCTTTGGGGATAAGAACCCAAAATGGACGTAGCTTGCAAAAAACGGAAAACCTAATTTTGCATTGTGGATAATGATGCAAAAATTTTTTGTGAAGGTTTCCCAAGGTATCATTGAGAAGTCTTTTTTGTTGTTTACAGTATCTTCTGTTAGTCTTCAGAGTTACAGTATCTTTCTTACCAGCACATAAACGGCTGGATTCATCTTCTTGTAAAAAATTACTACCAAGAACTTTATTGCTTCAATGCTCTTTTTGGCTTGCATTTTCTCTTTTAGATTCCTCCTAGGTTCGACAGTTCTTTTCGAAAGTATTTTTTTCATGTAATGGAGATATCTATATTTTTTAACTATTTTTACACTAACACTAGTTGCTATTCTACGCTTGTTAATATGGTGCTTACATCTGATGAAATTCTCGTTTATTTGAGCAGCTATAACTTCACTGAAAAGTAATTTTTTTCTAACTATTGGGAAACTGCGTTACCAGTTAATAGACTGCTAAACTTTTTCCTTGGTGAATTTATGTTGTTTTTTTCTAATCTATGAAGTTCTTGCCTTTATTTACCTAGGCGTGTCATTGCATTCGTAAGCTGTTTTTCAATTCGTTTATTTCATTTTTTAAATGTTGTGTGTGTTCTTTCTTCTTTTTCTTTTACCTACTTCCAATTGTGGCTTTCTACATATTGTACTGTCTCTGCTGCGACCAGGAACAGGATTAGTTATCTTCTAATTTTATATTACACTTCTTTATAAGACAATATTTTTTGCTTCTTTCTCTCCAACTTTATCTGATTTTTCTTTGGTCTCGGTTACCCATTTCATGTATTCCTTTAATTTTGCCAACTCTTTTCCTGATAAAATATATCTCTCTCTCCTTGCGTCTCTGTTCCTCATATTTTTGTGGATCATTCTTAATCGATTCGCGCAATTTTCTCATGCATTTTTTGTCTTCTACTTTTTTTCCTCATTTCATTCTTACTTGTTGGATTCCTCTTCCTTTTGTTTTCAAGACAATTTTTCTTCTTTGCCATTCTAAAATAAAAAAAATATATTTAAATGTTTGAGAATGTAAGGTCTATGTAATAATAACAAAAAAATATGATAATTACACAAAATATGAGTAATTTTTATCTTATGTTTGCTATGTAATGTTTATCTCAAAATATTCATAGAAAACCATTGTTTTGAGTGTTATGCTATGATAAACATAATAAATGAAATTATAGCTTTAATTTAGTCATTCACTTAATGAGTTTAAAATGTGTGGCTAATACATGCATAAACATTAGTATATTCTCAAATTGCTGACTATATAATTTTGTTAGAATGTTAGAATTTAGAATGTTAGAACAGAATGTTAGTCTTGATTGCTGAAGACACAAAATCCATTGTTACAAAGAAAACTGAGAGTGTTATTAATTAAGTCAATGTTCAAAGAAGATTGGATATTGGAAAAAGCAGAAAAAGACTGATCCCTATAAAACAAACTATAAGATTTTGCGGAAGGCAGCAAATAGCAGCAATAGGTCATCGTGACGGTGGATGAATAGGCCTAGAAGAGCCAGAAAAAAATGATAGAAATTTTCTATCACTCCTGAGATACAGAGTTAACAGTGGAGATAATGACCTTAAAGACCAATTAATGAACAGCGGCGGGAGGAGAGACTTAATGGTCTAGCATTGCTTTCGATCCATAGAGACATTAAAATAAGAGATGAAGAAGTTCTTGGTAAGTTTGCTAGTGTACCAAGAAATCTGTACTTCGTTTTGTAAAATTTACCTAAAAAGGCAAACTTTTTTCTTATGTATTCACTTTATGACACCGTATTTATAGCTCAATAATAATAAAACAACATTCTTTTCCGTTGTATAAAATTTACTTCCGTTGGGACGAGAAGAAAAAAAAATCTTTATTAAAAAAAGTTAACACATTAAGTAAGTAAAAAAGTAAGGGGAGCGAGGAAAATTATATTAACGCGAATACAAAAAATGCTCAATACTCGCGTGTTATAAAACAACGCGTTATCATATAATAAAGCATTACTTCAGTTCAGTTATAAAAATAAACTGAAAACATAAAGAAAATAATAATAACTAGATTGTTTAGTCGCAACACTTTGTTTAAAACCCCTTGAAAATTATCCTTAATCATGGAATGATAGTTTACTTAAAAAAACAAGCGCAAATATCTGTAAGCTTGGTCATATTGCCCCAACCAAAAAAAAATTATAACCTATATTCGCCACTGAGCAGATCTGTAGGATTTATTTTTAAATTTCAAAGAGTCCCGAGAAAAAAGTCCCGAGAGCCGTTAGAGGCCCTCGGGCCTACACCTGCCGGCTCAAACGTCTGTGTCACTTGAATCACAGTTCAAAAAAGAACAAAGAAAACAGCTTCCAGAGAGACGCTATCTCCTGTTCACACCGAAATTCATCCGCGGAACAAGATGTCGGGGAAGTAGTCCCATTGAAATAAATTTGATTAAAAATTAATAAAGTTAAGTAATTGAATTAAACAACAACAAAAGTCAAGACAATTAATAATTAAGTTAATTACCAAGTAAATAATTAAGAAAAATTTAGATTTTAAGGCGACACGGTACCCAAAAAATCATCAAAATATCGAAAATTTTTTTATTGTCTCATATCATAGCTTGAATCATTCTAAATATGCCTTTAAAATTCCAGAGCTGTATCTGTATTTGTTACTAAGTTATTGAAGAATTTTCGATGCATGATAGCAGAGTAAACAATGTTGCCACGCCCATTTTTGAGATCGTCTGCTAGAACAGAGCCTCACAAATACTGAATTATTATTTTTTCTGCCGCTCGCAAATGTATAATTAAACTGAAATGAAGTAAGTCACTCTGTTTTGTTTACATCCGAGTTATCTGTGGCGTTTTAAGAGTTATTCTATTCTTGAAAGTTTTATTTTTGTGTTTTGATCTCCGAAAACACAAGAAATAGTGTTTTGTGAATAGGAGTTTTGTTTCCTTTCGCTTCCAAAGGTATTTTTTAATTGGGCTGTTGAATTTAACTTCTTTGAAGAAGTTTTAATACATTATGCCGAGGTCTAAGAGGAAAAGCGATACTGGTAGAAAAAATATTCATAAGATGTGGCGCCCAAATGTTGAGGTGAATGCACACAAGCTCAAATTCTTCTCAGAACACGAACTTGAGGTGTTTAAATCTTGAAGAAACCTGCAATAATTCTATAAGATCAGAAGAAAAATATAAAGATGAATCCAAATCTCCAACATACGAGATTATTGATTCAAATGTATTCACAGATCTTTTTAAAAATCACCTGTGCAATACATGCAAAAATTCTAGTTTGCGTGTTGTCTTTGGAAAAGCATATGGATTCTGTCAAGATTTAAAAGTTGTGTGTGACTTTTGTGATAAAGTTATTAATGAAGTTAAAACTTCAAAACAGCTAACGAAGAATGAAAATGGACAAAATCAGCCCTTTGACATTAATCTGCGTGCTACACAAGCATTTTTGAGTTTTGGGCGAGGATACACAGCACTTAAAAAAGTTTGCATGTTTATGAACATGCGTTTGCTGTACAGTAGGACTTTTAACGTATATAAGAAAATGTTGCATTCATCACTTACAAAAGCATCTGAAAAATAATTTCATCAGATTAGAAGTGAGGTTAAGAAGGCCTATAATGAAGAAAAGGACGGTATAACGAATATCGCTGTTACTTTTGATGGAACATGGCTGACCAGGCGGCATACATCACAGATTGGCATTGGTTGTGTCATAGATATGCGCACTGGGTATGTCATTGACTATCAAGTCATGTCAAAATACTGTAAAGAATGTGAACTGGCTAAGGGTGAATTAAATAAAATCTCAGCTGAATACGAAATTTGGTATGATGGTCACAAAGATTATTGTAATGTGAATCATTGCGGATCTTCAGGTTCCATGGAAGTACAAGCTGCATTTAAACTGTGGTTGAGGTCCGAAAAAAATGGATTCAGATATACTTCGGTGCTTTCAGATGGTGATTCTAAAGCGTTTCAACATCTAACTGAAACAAAGGTTTATTGCGATATTGAAATAAAAAAAAGAAGAATGCGTGAATCACGTGAGCAAGCGATTTGGCACAGATCTTCGAAATTGTGTGAAAGAATGGCGGTCAAGAGGAGTTACTCTTGGTGGAAAATCTCATGGAGTTTAAAAGAGGAAACCATCAAGAGGCTCACACAGTATTATCAAAATGCCATATTGAAGAACAAAGGAAATGCTGACAAAATGAAGACTGCTATTTATGCTACATTATATCATAGCATTTCCACAGACAAAAAACCACAACATTTTAAATGCCCTTCTGGTCAAGAATCGTGGTGTTTTTACCAGGCAGCAATTGCAAGTGGTATAAAACCAGGTTCACATAAAGAATTAGTAAAAACACCTGTGAATGAAGCTCATTTGGCAAAAATATTGCCAATTTACCAGAGGCTTGCATCAAACGAACTATTAGAACGCTGTATTCGGTGCACGACACAAAATTCCAATGAGACTCTTCACAGTGTCATTTGGAGTAAGTGTTCGAAAATATCATCTGCATCGATGAAAGGTGTCAACGTTGCAGCATGTGAAGCAATCTCCGAATTTAATATTGGAACCTTAAAAACGCTTGAACTTCTTCGAAATGAAAACAACATGCAACTCAATACGAGTGCAAGAAATTTAGCATTGTATAAAGACTATAGGAGGGTATATTTTAGAAAAAGAAGGAGAATAATGTTATACAATTTGGTACAGAAAAATATAAAACTAGCTCGTAAACGCAGGGAAAATTTAATTCGTAAAAAGGAGGGTATAACATACAAAGCAGGGCATTTTTAAATTATGATGATTATGATGTTTATGAAAATAATAAATGCATTATGTTTCTAATAACTGATTGAACAACAGAAATTCCGCAAAATTTAATGCGTATGAACATCAATTGTTTTTAAAAGTGTAACCAAAATTTTGCACAATTGTATTCGGTGATATTTTGTATTCCATATATGAAATTACAAGAAAATTATTATTGCAATCTTTTAAAGTATTTATTTAAACAAATTATTGAATGGAATTCTTCAATTGTAGCATATATTAGATACCTTTTATAAGTAAGTATAAATGAAATTTTCTTTATAAGAATGAAAGTTCTAAATTAAGAATTTTTTGTTTTTTTTCGTTTACAATTTTTGATACATTAGGGCTTCTAAAATAATGTAAATCAAGGTGTTTATATTTCTATATATGTTGTAAATTTATGTTTGTAGCAGAAATTTGTATTTATTAGACTCTGATATATATATATATATATATATATATATATATATAAATTGTTATGATTAAGATTTGTGAAATTCATCATTCGTTTTTTTTCTGTATACATTCATTACACAAGTATAATATTTTATTTTAACAAATTTTTGCATTTTTTATTTTAAACAATTTAGAATAAGATAATTGACATTTTGTAAAAGTTACAGGCTATTCTAAGGATTTATATCATACTATTGCTGAAATGAAAGTTTGAAATTCATATTTCTCCATGTTGTATTTTTGTTTATATACCATTTTTCGAAAGCCTAAGGCTTTTTTAAATATTGAAGTAGGAGTGTGAAATTTTTTGTACATGTTCTGAAATATAAGTTTTCTGCAACTTACTATGAAATTACCTCTAAGATGTATAGTAATTTTTTAAAAAATGTTCTAAGTCAAAATTAATGCATTTTTGAAATTTTTTTGTGCGTTAAACAATAAAAAAATTATAATAAATTAAATATTATCAGCAGGAGGAAATCCATAGCAAGTTTTATGTAGTATATTATTAGTTATCTGGAAAAAAATTTTGAAAAAATCTGCATATTTAAAAAAGCCTTAGGGATTTTAGAAAAGTTAAAATTTTTTTAAAAAATTTAAATTTTGCAAAAACTTTAGAAAAAATTTAAAATTTTTTGTGCAAGACAGTTATAGAGTTCTCTTTTACATAAAATACAATTAAAATTAAATTTCAAATATTAAAATTTTAAAAAAATGTTTAGATGGTACCGTGTCGCCTTAAGTAAAACTGCCAAAAATACCCGTTTGAATTTCAAAAGTTGCCCGAGTTGCCACACAATGCTAACTAAATTTTTGTGGCAAAGATTTAAATATTTAAAAATGTTGAGAAAGCCGAAAAATGATGTAGATACAATTTTTGCAACCTAACACTGTTCATTATTAAATTTGCAATGAAGGCACACGTGTAAGTACTTTTTTGTGTCCTAGAGTGTTTTCGAAAAATAAATGTACTTAATTAATTAAGCTCTAGATAAATAGATAATTAAGCTCTTTAAATATTAAAATAGTGCATCCCCTAGTAGCATGAACTCATCGTTTTCTGCCTGGCCTTTCATCGAACTCATCACGTATCTCCGCGACTATATCGTTTAGATAAGTATCCGAGAACCGGTTTCCGTTTTGCTAAATTTCATCGGAAAATGATATGTTTATGAGCAGATTTTCAGATGAAATTTCGTAATTTCATCGTAATTTCACTGCACATAGATATCGTTCCGATATCGGATAAGACTGAAAATTGCATGGTCGGATTTGATTGGTCAACGATCCGGTCGTTCGAGAATATTCGCAACTTCAATGACATCCGTCTCGACTCGTTGCATCGACACCTAGTCTTTGTCTTAGTCTTTAGCGTCGTCGCCGTGACAGTGATAGTTGTCTGTTTTTCATTTGGAAAAAAATGTAAGTATTTATTTTATTCTTAATTATCTTTATTAATTTTATTACCTACGGTATGTTTAGTAAATGAATAAAATTATTATAACGCTTTTCTGAAAGTTAGATATACTAAAGCTGCTATATAACACTGGGAAAAATGAAAATTTTCGTAAAAGGAAATTCTCGTGAAAATTTATTCAAATTACTTGCGGCACTTAAATAACGTACTGTTATTTGAAGAAAATCGCTTGCCTCCCTTCTCTTTCTATCGTACATATATATATAATACTAGCTGATATACCCGGCGTAGCTCGGGATAAAAAATATTTTCCAGTTCAAGTACTTATAACACTTTCCGCGGGAGCGTCTTTCGTTAATTTTCGTTAATGAACTGACCCTTTGAACCATCAGCGAAACACCCTTCTTTTTCTCTCCTTAGTTTGAACCACCTGGCAAGAATCTCGTAGTCCTTCGTATTCCATTTTTCCCCTCCCCATCATTGCTACGGCAACAGCAGAAACTCTTTCATATCTTGGATTTTGACGTAGACTTACGTCTCTTCATAGTGGTCTAATGGTGTAAAATTTGGTGCGGGAAAGGAAAAATGACGCTTTTCGTGATATTTTTAAAAGCTTATAGTTCCGTAACCAAATAACATAGAGAATTTTAGTTTCATTTAACAGAGAAAGGTTGACATTGAAGATTGCAAAAATAATTTTAGAATTTGGAATTACGGTGTAGTCACAGTCGAGCTTCAAAGTTGGTGAAAATCACTGAAAATTTAATGACGTCACAGCGACCGACGCGCGCGCATGTAGATTATCCAATTACATTTGGCAATTTATTCATCGATCTTAAGTTCAAGCGAAATATTACTCAAAAATTGTTGAATTACGTCGAAATTTCGTGGTAAAGTTAAACGCTTATAGCTCCTCAACCAAGTAACATAGAGAGTTGATTTTAGATTCATGTAACAGAGAAAGGTAGACATTGAAGAGTGCAAAAAGAATTTTAAAATTTGTGATTATGGTTTAGTCACAGTCGATTTGCAAAATTGGTGAAAATCACGAAGAATTTTGATGACGTCACAGCGACCGACGCGCGCGAACGCATCGGTTGTGAGCGTGGATTTTAACAGATCAATAATTAATTCATTTCAGATTAATTAATTCATTCAAATTAACTCATTTAACAGAGGAAGGTCGTAGAGCATAGGTCAAAGTCACATAGAGCTACTTTAGTCATAGTTGAGTAATCGATTAATTAACTGCCCTTAATTAATTATTATTAACAATTGTTGATTTAATTGAGTTGAGTTGGATTTAGTTTCATTTAACTGAGGAAGGTCATAGAGCATAGGTCATAGGTCAGAGTCACATAGAGCTACTTTAGTCACATAGGACAACTTTAGACACAGAAAGTCACAGTTGAGTAAGGTAAGTAAGTCTATGCCCCTCAAACCCAGCTGCCGTTTCGCAGAGACAGCCTCCCGTCGATTTTTTTTGCCATTATCTGCACAACAATTCTCTTATCTTTAGTGTTTTTGTCACTGACCGGAAAAAAACCTACATATTGTTCTATCTTTTTCACCTTAGGCCCTCTCCCTCCGGTAGGAAATGGGATCAACAATCTTGAAGGATTTTACACACTCATTATGATCATTATAAAATTTGTAAAATTCAATGAAGCACCGCGGAAAGAGAGTAATTAAAATCATTGTGTTGTAGTGCAAACATACTGAAACAGGTATATGCTACGAAATCAAAGCTAAATAAAATTTCTGCCTTTCTGTTCATATTCAAAGAAAGCAATATTTTTACCATAACTTTCACAATGGTAAAAATACCGGAATAAAGGATTTGATAAAACGATCAATGGTTTGAATTTTATTACAATAACAGAAAGCATTGTTACAAATTGTGTATGAAATAAATTTGAAATGTTTATTAAATTAAGAAAAAGAACGAATAAAATTTAAATTGAAATCATTAAAAAGATAATTTTCTGCTCTTTAAGATGGTATTTAAATAATCTACGTGCAATATATTTTT
>BGPR01003589.1:81941-107825 GCA_013235015.1 Araneus ventricosus
AATTAATTATTTAATTTCAATTCGAATAAATTACATGGGTTTTTACTAACAAATTTACAGAAAGATGTTTTAAATTACCTAAAATATGCTCTTTCTGATCCGGAATTATTTCTCTCTGTCATACATTTAGATGATTAAAAACACTTACAAGCACTTTATACATCTTTGTAATTGCTGTTCTGTTTTGCCAATTAACCGATAATGTTAACGGAAGAGAATTTTTATTTCTGTGGGGTGATATTTGTTTGTGGAGAGAGTTCTTGCCAGCTCAATAAATTTACTATTTATATTTTCTTACACAGCATAATTTCTCTTGTACTATCGACATAAAAAGAGCAGTAACAAATGTATATATTTTCCTTAGATGCGAGTGAAATAGGGCATGTTCAAATATCTTTGTAAATACAGGTCGTGTTTGCTTAATTTTATCGTTAAAGATAGAATATCGGATACAAATTTACAATTTTGGCGTGAATAAAAAATGTGATTACTTTTGTTCATTGCATTCTTTCAAATTATCTTGTTCACCTACAAGCAAACAGCTCTAATTCCAAAAATGATTCTTTTGGACTCAAAAAAGTCGAAAAAGAGAAAAATCCCAAATTCTGCAGGTTGAATTTTTTTTATGATTGCAATACTTTCTCTACGTATCTGCAAGATTGATAAAAGAAATAAATTCAAGAAAGACAGTAACCAATCTTTAAACTAGGAATTTCAAACAATCGTTCATACGAAGTCGTAAGTGCAGATGATAGGCCTCCTTCTGTCACTATTTTGAGGTCCTCAGTAGCGGCCCCTTTTCGGAAATTGATAATCGTTTCCATTAGGCATCCTAAAAATAAAATCCAGTGGAGCGAGATCAGGGGAGTAAGCTGGTTATTGAATTACAGGAATGTGATTGTTTCTCATCTAATTCGTTGCCCGGAGGGACCGGTGAGCCCGCGTTGTCATGAGGGAGCTGCCAAGTTTCGGCCTTACCCATCGACTTGAAGTTTTGAATGCCTCTAATCACGAGCTGCGAACACGCTCTGTACGAATTTGAAATGGATGAATCCTATTCTAACTTACCGGTCACATGATACTCTTAGTTTATTTTTCGCGAAATGACATTTGGAAAATATTTCAGAAGTTCAGGAACTTTTTGGACGTTGGAGTATGTGATTGAACGCAATTTTGTAGGAAAAAGGAGCGATTGAAAGGACATAGCGTTTCACTGATGCTTGACTCATTTCAAAGGAATATAAATAAGTAAATAGTGGAATCATTCAATTGATGCCATATACTCACTTATTACAATTTCGATGAAACCTGAAACACGGATACTAAATCTGTCAAAAATAAGCAGATTTCATATGAGAAGCTCCTTTTTTCTAAAAAAACTTACAAATATTCAAATCTTTTGGTGTGGATTAATTTTCCTAGGATCATACTTGTTATGAATGCAAATTTCTTTTACACGCTGTATCTCTCTTTACGTGATAATCTCCCACTTGCTGTTGATCTTTAAGACACCAGTGCACAATTATACAAACATGAGAAATAAGCTTCGTATTTGCTTTTAAAAATGAATTGTTTATATGGATGTAAGGCACCACAATATTTGGAAAAAATGTAAAATATTTTTATAGGAAACCCACAGGTGGAAAAATATTTTAAAGACCTTATTTTTTTTAAAAAAGAATATACCAAAAATGAAATTTTTGTCGATTCTATCGGATGTGCGATTACATTCCTACTAACTGTTCAAAGAGAAATTTGTATAATAGTTATTATACATTCTAAATTATATTTCGACGTAAATCTTGCTGTTATTTATTTATCGCAATATTTACCTCTTTCGTAATGCGCAAAAATTTAATGATTGAATGAACAGGAAGCTTAGACAGGTAGGTATAAAAAATGAAACTGAACTAGTCATCTGAAATTGAAAGTACCTTAGACAAAACAGAATTAATTTCAATTAAGTAAAAACTAAAAGCATGCACTGAGATTCAGAAGGCAGGAACAAGTTCCAAATATAACTAATTAACAAAAGACTGATGATCGGAAAAAAGTCGGTTGCACCTAAGATACAGAAATTCTGTTCCTGATTATTTGTTGCATAGTTTACAATTTACACCGTCAGATGGCAGCAATTGATAATAACATGCTATGGGTGTCTTAAATCAGATATCTGTAGTGCATCAAAAAAATTCGTTGTATACTTTAACGGGTGAGACACACAGGATTGGATACTTCTTCCATATTAGGTAATAGTACTAAATTGTGTTTATCAGCCTGGATATAAATATCCAGTCCGAAGTCCTAAAATAGAAGGGTAAAACTCGTCAATTTAAAAAATATAAATCAGAAAATTTTGCACTAAAATAGCAGTAGAACTGTTTTAAAATATATATACGTAGATCTGAATGTTTAGTTTTATGTAGTCCTTGTTGATTCTACTCTTTTTGGGGAAAAATGACAGATTTGATTCCGGTTCTTTGATGTATTAATTACAAGACACCTTTGTCGACCAGTTTCTCCGCTGAGAATAATGCTTGATAATTTCAATTAAGTATCTTATCCACGGTTAGATATCATAATTTTCTTCGTAAAATAATCATAATTGTTATAGGCATTTACTCCTTACCGTCAAATTTATTATTACTAATTATAACTAAGGTCTTTAATGTAATCAAATACTGACGAAACAACATAAAATAATTTATTAGTTTACATTTGCAAGTAACTATATTGTTCTTTTTAATATCCCAAGACTTGCACTTTTGGGCGATTTTACATCGGAAAGGGGTGTCGGGCAATCAGTCATATGAGAACATTTCCAGAGTTCTTTGTTAGATAACGCTAAGAAAAATGTAAACATCTCCTATTCCATTCTTCACTTTTCCATTATTTTGACGGAAATAACTCCGCCCGGTGCATGCGCAAAATCGCGTAGGGTTTTGGTATCCGTTGCTAAACAATAGTTATAAGCTTCTTCACTTAATAATCCAAATAATTCGGAGAAGGCTGAGGTATGGGATCGGTGTGATTGGATGGATGGATGGAAACTCACACCGGCCCATCCTACTCAAAAGGGTGTTATGCATAAAACGTATCAATGATCGGAGTGACTGTTAGGGGTTGGATTTGCGTGGAGTGATAGGTCGTGAATGACCTCCCTAAATGAATGAGTTAATAAAATGGAATGTCATGCATTGCCATCATGCTATTTACATGATGTGGTTTGATAATAAATTACATTTTTCAGATATCATTTCCAGAAGCCGGAAATGATGGTAGTATTTTCGATCCTGGCGCGTCCTACAAACGACTGTCGCCGGTTTCCTTAAGACATCCAGTTATCTCAAATCGCCTGCATTATTCAATTAATGTCATCTACTCACTTGTTACAATTTCAATGACACCTGAAACACAGATACAGAATCTGAAAACAACAGCAGTCTTTTATATGAAGCAATATATATTCAAAGAAATGCGCAGCTATTCAAAATTTTCGCTGTGAACTAATATTCCCAGGAGCGTATTGCATGTGATTTTTTATTTACATAATTGTATTTCAGTATCTTAGTGTGATAATCCTTCCATTTGCTGTATATCTTTTGGATGCCACTGCACAACTATACAAACAAATGAAATAAGTTATGTATTTGCTTTTAAAAATTAATTATTTATATAGATTTGAGACACATAAATGTTAGGAAAAAAAAGACACATAAATGTTAGGAAAATTACGAAAACGGAGGTAGAAAAATATTTAAAGTTCACAGATTTAAAAAAAAAAGATTACGCCAAAAATGAAGCTTTATTTATTCCATCCAAAGTGTTCGAACATTCCAAATAAATTTTCAAAGAAGAAATTGTGCATTAATTAACATACACTTTACAAATGCAAATTAATATTGAAGATATATTTCGAGATAAAATTTGCTGATGTTAATATATTGACTTATTACCCCTTTCGCAATGCGCAAAAATTTTATAATTGAATGAATAGAAAGTTAAGTCAGACACACGAATAATGAAACGTAACTATTCATCTAAAGATGATACAATTTAGACAAAACATGAATTATTTCAATTACTTAAAATCTGAGAGCATGCACTGAGTTCAGAATATAGGAGCAAGTTAAAAAATAACTAATTCAGAAACGAATGAAGATCGAAAGATGTCGTTTGCACCGAAGATATCGAAATTTTGTTCCTGATTATGAAATCAGAATTTATTCGTAGCTTTGTTTACATTTTATGACAGAATTACAGTACTTTATCAATTTCTGGAATGCGGACGTGCATATGTGAATACACAACAGAAGAACTTCGTTTTATAACTTTTTATCAAAAGATGCAACCTGGCGATTCTTCCAGCAACTTGCTCGATGAACTGTTAGTCTTCATGAGGAATTCGAGGTATTCATAGGACTCAAATAATTTGCTATTTGCATTTTAGAGATACACGCGACCGTTACAATGAAATAAATATAAAACTGATTTCTTGCTGTTTATATCTAATTCTTTGGTTATTTTATATTGCTTTTTGGATTATGTTTCAATTGTTGCCATTGCTTTTTAAATAAAAATTGTTTAAAACAGCTGCACTTATGAACTCTTATTCTATTATAGTATAATTTTAATAATTACCCTATTAAAAATTGATATTTTACAAAAGCGTATCTATAAAATACGCGCGACTTTTCATGTTGTATGGTAACTTTTCATGTTCAGGACGCGCATGCTGGAAGTTTAATATCTCAGCTGGAAGATTATTTGTGTGTGCCAAGTTATATTAATGGAGTCTGGCACTATACATCGAAGCTAAACACACCATAGTATATAAGAGAAAATCTGATTATTTCCTTTAGATGTTTTAACTAAGAAATAACGAAATTATATTCTTGTCAATTTAAAATTAAGAAAAAAAACCGATGCTCAACCTTTTGTTACAGATTTTTAAAATATTTTACCAGTCATTTTCGAATTATTTCGTTCTTTGCTTTCATTCATCACTTTAATATTCACTATTTAACAAACATTGCATATTGTATGAGTAATGAAAATTCCATAGTACTTTGAAATAGTGTTTGTCATCAAGCTATTTAACTAACATTACTTGTTTAGAAAAATAATTACAAACATAGTTCATACTTGCACATTGAACAGAATATGCTTTTGTCAGGAAGACGATAAAAATATGCTCTTTCCTACTGATTCATTTGAATTTTAAATTATTTTAGTGATACACAAACATTTTACTTTTTACACAAAGTAGAGAGTTCAATAAATGAATTGAGAATCGAAAAATTAAAATAGCACAAATCATTCGCGACAAAAGAAAAAATACCTCTGGGAAGAGCTTAACCCTGAAGACAAGACTATTCTAACTGGGAAAAAAATTAAGAAATGTTTGAAATTTCGCCTCTTTTTCTGTTCATCAAGCTAAATTTCCTCCAATTCAGAGAAAGCAATTGCTCTTGCCAACACATTCAAAAAAATTCCTGAATCATCCTATAATGAACAGAGATAGAAATAGTAGTAGAAACAGTACATAACCACATAAATGTCATCAGTCGAGATCTATCACCACCCTTCTTCATTTTATCTCAAAGTATCGCAATTGACATGAAATTGAACAACTCCGGAGAAGACAAAATTCAAAATATTTCAGTCATGAACCTTTGAATTAACCCAATTTCTTATAAAATAAATAATTTGAATAAGTGGATGATTCTAACTTATTGCCTAAATTCCTGGAAATCAGCCATTAAAATCATGCTTTTTATGCTAGAGCAGGACTCAAAACTGCATCAACATTTCCGATTTATTAGCTTGTTTAGTTCAACTTCTGAAATCTTTAAAAAATTAATTTTTTCCAGATGATTCCCTCTAAACAATTTAGTTTCAGTGGGAGACACTCAACAATTCATAACTGGAAGAATTGCTAACGTGTTGGAGTATAGCAGAACCTTCTGATAATGAACAGATTTAAATAGTAGTAGTAATGGTAGAGAAACATATAAATGTCAACTGTAAGATCCTTTACCCTTCTTCACTTTTGCTCAAATTATTGCAATTTTCAAGAAATTGAACAACTTCGTCCCAAACAAAGTTTAAAATATTTCAATGATGAAACTTCCAATTAACTCAATTACTTATATCTTAAATCATTGGGATAACTGGATGCTTCTAACTTGGTAAATAATCTCCTGGAAATCCACCACTATAGTCATACTTTCTAGCCACAAATGCTCGATCATTCAGCTTGTTTAGTTCAACTACTGAAATCTTTGAAAATTTAATTTACTTGAAAGTACTACCACTGAAAAATTTGGTTTCAGAGAGAGACATTGAACAATTCATATTTGGTGTAAGCTATCAGAATAACAGCTGTTCTAGTTTCATGTATTTTGTTATCTGTAAGAACCGTCTGATTGTGTGTTATTGGAAAGGAAGTAATTCTATACCTGACGAATGCAAAAAAGAATTTTCTTATACCAACGTTCCTAATCTAGAATTATACTAGTGATTATCGTCTCAATATATTTTCTAATGTAGTACTGGTTATGTTGAAGGTAAATAAATCTATTTTGTCATAATTTCATCATTCAACACACCAAACATCCCTTGAACGCGTTGGAGTATAGATAGCATTGAACGTACTCCGTATGTCGAAAGCAATAATACTCGGATAAAATTATACTTCTCTCCACGTCTTAAAAAGTAGCATTCTGTGTGCGTGACTTAAATCAGAAATCTATAGTGCATCCCAAAAATCTGTTGTATACATTAAATGGCGGGTTTAGCACATAAGTGTTTTGATAATTTAACCTCCTTAAATGATAGTGGTGACTAAATTGTAGCACTAATTTTTGTCTACCAGCCCGGATACAAAAATCCAGGGAAAAATAAAATTTAAAAATTTTTTCTAATAATAATGACGCGATGAACACTTTATAAAATTTAAATAAAAAAACTTTACTAAAATAGTGGTAGAAATGTTATAAACACATTTCTGTAACATAGGAAACCTGAATGAAGAACTGCTTAAAAGAATTTATGATTACTGGAATAATCGTGTATAATTCCCAATGAAGAATCAAGCTTAAACAAAAACCTCAGAGAAGAAGAATCAAAGGTCTCACTTCCATAGACCCTAAAGGCAATTTTTATTAACATTGCATTTGACATAGACAGTACGACACTAGTGGGCTCCAAAGGAACTAACCAGAATACGTCACCCCTGTGATGTCACCTTGACTCGAATGGAAAGAAAACCAATTCCTATCATCATGAGAACGATTTAGACAATAATTATGTATTTATTGGATTTTTAACTCACTTTTCGTCGATCATTAAATTTATGAATAGCTAATTCTTTTCATATGTTGTTAATTTAAAAATGTTATTGTTCTAATAATAATGCCATTTATTATTGATTACATAATTATTTTGAATCTCTCATTAAATTGTCTTTTTCTTTAATACAGAAATTAAAAGTAAATTTGGAATGTCATTCCAAACATTGAAAAATTGATTTGCCTGTTTCCTAGAGTGCCAATAATTTATAACGTGTGGATCTGTAATTTAAGAAGATTAAAGTTTTTTCATATTATTAATTTCAATTATCCTTTTATGAAGAAAAGTTCTTTCAGATCATAAATTTTTAAACCAATAGGAAATTAATTTTTATTGAATTAGACAATATTATACTATCTCTTTCATAACATGTTAAATTTCAACGATTAATTAATTTTTCATAAAATCACATTCAATATTATTCAAGACACATAAATTGATAATATGTAATTCCCATAAAAGAAATTCACTTGCGATTTTCTTACACTTTGTAGGAAATTAAAATTGTTGTTTTAGTTAATATTATACAATTTCCTTCAAAATATTTTGAAACTTCAACAATAAATTAATTTTTAATAAATATACATTCATTCTTCAAGATTTAAAAACTAGTAGAATATAATTTTCATGAAGAAAATTCGTTAGTGAATTTTTTTAAACCTGAAATTTTTTGCAGTGCGTTAACACTATACTACCTATTTCGGAATATGTTTAAAATTCAACAATGAATTAATTTTTAATGAATTCACATTCATTATTTTTCAATATACTAAAATTGATAGAATATAGGTAATTAATTCATTTGTAATTTCGTAAACTCTGCAAGAAATTATATTTGTTGCTTTAGTTAATATTATACTATCTCTTTCAGAATATTTTGAAACTTCAACAATTCTTTACAAATGCACATTAATTCTTCTTCAAGATACAAATATTGGTTAATTTTTAAGTTAATTTTTCAGAATTTTTCAAACCCCCAACCACAAAAAATTAAATACCTTTATATGGTTATGAAACAAGATGCTATATTAAATGAAAAATAATTAAAACAATGTCACATTTTATTGAACAAGCATAAAAAAGTACAAAACATAACATTTCTAAAAAATACTGCCTAGTTAACCAGAGTTAATTGTTATATACAGTATAAAAATATTCGATATAAGAAAGTGTTATAAAAAAACCAATAGCTGGACACTTAATTGAATGAACTTAGTACCTAAAGTGGCCCTATCTGGAGTTAAAACTCCCGATGCACCTCATCATTCTACCCAGAATTGGTAAGTGTTCTATTATGAAGTTATGATTTTTGATTAAACTAGATTCAATTTTTTTTCAAAAACATTTGCAAGCTGAAATATAATAAAATCACCAAAAAATAAGAATTTAGAACATATTTTAACTTATTTTTAGAAATTGTGTTGGATTTGAAATCATGGTTCATAATTGGAACTGAAGAGGAAATTAAAAAAACATTTTGCTTCCTCTTTGTTTGCCAAGTGATCATTAAAAACTTCTATATTTAATTTTCTTAAGACAACGTTGAGTTTTTTGGTGATACTATTTCTTTGGGAACATAAATTAAAATTAGACAAAAAAAAAAACATTCATGTTAATTGACAAAATATTGAAAAAATTATTTGTTGGCAACTTTAAGCAAGATTATTTACTGATATCATATTCTTTAAAATCCAAAAAATGTATGATTTTCTAAAATTTTAGCCTCACCTACAATTAATTTTTGACATTCATAAAGTGTCAAATACTTTTAGCAAAATATCCTGAAATATAACATAACACATTTTCTTCAACACTTCACTCTCTCTAAGATATTTAAATATAAGCTGTCCTCATCATGTTGTACACTTTCAAATTCACAGTCTTCAGAGCTTATAATGTCTGACAATTCTTTTTTATTGAATGAAATGAAATGATTGAAGATATGTGCTTCACTCTCCTTCAATTTTTATCACTCGATTGTTTTAAAAAGTTAGTGATAATAATCTTCTAAATTGTGCTGAAAAATCCATATGCATCAGTAGTTTCCCTAAACCTTCCTTGTCATCTTATAGATGTAAATATGTTTTCAGGGGGAATCTTGACAAAGATGGACTGAACAAGAATATTAACCCACAGAACATAGTTAATATATAACATTTCTAGCAAACTCTGAATAAAAATCAGAGTTATTTGTTGAATATAGTATAAAAATATCCAGTTTACGCATAAACAAATCATCAAAAAATGTCATAAAAATAAAAAAATTACAAATGCAAATATATTTCAATAATTTTTAGAACGTATGTTGATTTAACATTGTTGTTCATAATTTTGATATTGAGCTTAATCCTTATTGTGACAAAAGAAGAAAGTTTTAAAAATTTGTCCTTCCTCTTTGTCATCTAGGTGATTATTGAAATATATTTAGCTTTTAAATCACTATTATAACTATATTAAAATACTAACTATACAAATACATTTTAATATAATCAGATTTACTAACACCAAAATCTTTAAAAAATACTTTATGAATACCTGAAGTTTTAGAATCATTCATGATTAACGTTTTACATTCTAAACATTCACGAGAACAAATTTTTTAAGCAAAACAACTTGGAATAAAAAATAAAATTTTTTCTTCACAGTCTCCAGAGATTATGACATAAAATGATTCTTTTTTATTTTTTTATCAAAGGAACTGAAATTAGTTGGGGCATTTTTAAAAGAAAATGAATTTTTGTAAAAAAATAAAAGGAATTTGCCAAAATATAATGTCACATTACTAAGGGTGTAATGATAACTAAACAGACTCATTGTAAGATTGCACAAAGAAAATACAAATTTATTTCCTCGAGATTCAGTAGAAATTGCTGCATTTTTAAAGCATCTACTTAAATTATGATCAACAGAATCATACAAGGTGAATATAAATAAATAGATCCAATATAAATGAGTTCATCTAAATATAAATGCCATTATGAACTAAACTTTCAAGACAAAGTTCTATCAAATTTTCAGATCAGAGAGCATCACTTTCTCTCTATTATTTCAGAAGTTAATTTCTATTCAATGAACTGTATTAAACTTAGATACTATACATCTTATATCTTCCCAGTTATCCTGTAGAATCTGCTGCTGCAAAAATTGCAAAGTGCCTGAAAGGATTAAAAAATTCCACTAGAATCCATTTATATAACATAAATTTCATTTTATTGAAAATACTACTCAATTATGATGCATTATAATTAGGAATAAAATATTCACTTATATATAAGTGTGTCTCTAACCAAGACTAATAATTAGAATTCTAAGTAATTAGCAATAAAATTAACTTTCTTGAATTAAGTTGTGATAATGAAAACAAAAAATATTTTGATATTCTAAATAAAATATTAGCTAATAAGTTTATCAGAAAAAATTCCTAATTTTATTTTTACAAAGGAGTATGAAAATCTTACTCTTTTCATCTGGAAAATCTCTTCATTCCTAATAAAAATTTATAAGGATCAGAAATATTTTCTTAAAATGGAATTTAAATTTGCAGTAATTAGATTTTATACATAATATACTCATTTATTTACAATCTATACAAATTTATAGCATCAAATAAGTTGATATAACATTGTAATATGCACAAGAATTTAATATATATAATTTATTGGAATAGTAAATTAGTGTGAAACATTAACTAGACTATAGAGATTCTTAATCAGCTCTTTAATTTAATTGGGTTTCACAATAGACCATCTTTAACTTAAAGACTTTGTATAGGATATAATCAAGATACTTAATGCACATCTCAAAATTGCTTTAACTTTCAGCACAAATAACAATTTTCATACTGTAAAATTCCTTATCGCAAAGCAACTGTAGTTATGGATGCATTATTACATGCATAATTTATAATATACAGAGGTATTTATATTAACATAGAATCTCAAATCTAATTTCAAATTTACTGATAAAAGAATTATAGCTTGTGGAAATTATTATAACAGTTAATAATAAATATTTTGACAGTAATGGTCGGAGAAGGGTTTCTTTTAAGGGTACTTTCATTCCCAGGTTATATTATTAAGCGATAAATCTATAAAAATACAGGAATATATTTTTCCTATATCGAACAGGAACAAGATTACAAACACAGGATACATTTTTCAGATATTGCATACTGCGTGAACAGTATTGTTCCATTAGAATGAGCCTTTTAAGTCAATGGCAATTGCACGAAAAAATATAAACCATTATTTTATTTATAAAAGTGAAACTAAATGTTAAAAAGTTTCGATTATCTTAAATCGACTTTGATATAAGTTAGGAAACACGTTTTAAACTTACCTGTTCTTAAGAAGATCGACCTACTTCAAACATAACAAATACGGCGACAACCTTAGGTTTCCGTTTGAAACGGCGTGATTGATTTAAAGTGGCTAGTTCTCTTGGATTGCACGGGGTCCGCTGGAATAAACCCCTTAGTGAAACTTCTGATTCTTCTTCTCTGTGGAAAAAAACATCAAATTCTTCGAATTACCAGCAAAATTGTTGACAGATTTATTGCCAAACATTACAAAGGTAGTATTTTCTTGGATGCAAGGCCACGGCCACACGAGCGGTTCTTCGTCATTTTCTCGCAACGGCCGGACAGACGTTCGGCTTTTCTTATGCGAGATCCGTCGTTTGGTTTTGCGTTCTAGTGCAACAGAGTGCCGAACTCAAACAGTAGTTTGTGTGAAACTTTTGATATATTAGAAATATAAAACACAAAATTCACTCCATTTATATGGTACTTGAGAACGAAGCAAACTTCATTAAAGTTTTGGAAGTTTGTTATTTTTTATGGCATTCTTCTCTTTATACTAAAAATTTAAGAGATAAATTATTTTTTCTTAAATATTTCTTTAAAGTAAGCATCTAGTCGAAAGAATTCCAGCTTTAATTTGGAAGATTACAATTTCTTTAACCGCCAAGGAACATTTTTGTATTTAAAATACAATGGCTTATATTACAACAAATAGCTTATTTTAGTCATATTAACGTCTCGCTTCGAAGCGACATGAGGACTCTTTTGTGACAGACTTCGTAATTTTGAGCCACGATCAGATGACAAGGACAACACTATATATCACTTTTTAAGAGATTAATTATAAAAATTCGGTTGTAATTGGATTAATAAGTACAATTATTTTAAAAATTTTCATTTAAAAAGGAATAGAAAATACGAAAATAAAATAAAAATGAATATGTTGACGAAAGAAGCGCGATCTGTGAAAAATTGTGTAAGTCTTTAGTGTTCAACTAGAGGCATCTGTGTGTGGCGAAGCAATCTCGGCTGTCGTGATGAGAAATATAAATAGTGATTAAAGTGCATTTGTATGGAGTTCTTTAGTGATATATGAAAAAATTGAGCTATCAACGGGCCCACAATATAAAAGCACCAAAGAATGAGATGAATGAAACGAAAATAAAATAAATGAAATTGCCGATATTGTGACTGAAATATTTACATCTTTATAATAAACTGTATTATAAAACTTGAAAAAATATGGAAGTCCGAGAATCATAAGCTCACTATCCAATTAGTATTCCCTGATATAATTATCTTAAATATTAAAAACTGAAGAACAGAACACAGCAGGCCCAGATTAAGTCCTGTAGGGGCCCATAGGCAGAGAAATTTATGCGACCTCCCACTTTCTTCTCCCTCCAAAATTACCAAATTCAAATTTTTTATTGATTTTAATTGAATAAAAATATAAGCAGTTTTTATATAAAAAAAATCCCTTTTCGGCAAGCTTGAAGGCAAAGGTAGATTCCTTTACGCTAATGTTACAACAGTAATGAAATATTGCATATTGATCAATACAGACATAGCCAGTGACTTTGTTGTTTCCACACATTGCAATATTGCATGCTGTGATTCTGTTTTCATGACATTTAATTTCTTACTATATCAAGGGTTTATCATTCTACTCAAAAGGTTATGCTAGATTTATTAGTCAGTACACTGCTCAATTTCTTTTACATCTCAACACATAATCATTCAACAGGTAGGAATCGTAAAGAAATAAACATCCCAGCAGTGCAAATATCCCCTAGATAACATTAAAGCAAGAAATTGGCACTCGACACGAATGAAGAACGACTCTAGATTTAAAAATTAGTTTGTTTAATCTAGATTACCATATAATTGTGCGGATATTACTTTGTCCCTTATTGGAAAAAAATTTCTTTTCCGGTATAAAAAATATACCGGTTTATGAAACACCGGTTCCAGTATCATACCGGAACCGGTGTTTCACAAACCTGTATAAGGTTCCAGTATGATACTGGATCTCGTACGATACCGGTTGCAGTATAAAACACCGGGCCAAGTGTGATACTGGTTCCAGTATGAAATTGGAATCAGTATCAAACCGGTATCATAATAGAATATTGATTATAGAATTGTGTACTGGATTAGGTACATATTATGGAGCATGGGATTTATCAAATTAACGTAATTAAATCATTCAATAAAAAAAGGTGAAACATCAAATTAAAGAAGAATAAAGAAAAGTGTGTTTAATAATAATAATATGTTAAAATTTTACAAATAGTGACAGTGATTTACAGATTGAATACATTAAAAAATGTATATCAATTTTTTTAGTGTAATGATGTAGTGCAAATTTGTTCATTTATTGTGTCTTATGCAAGGATGTTTTGACTGTTACAGTGAATAAAAATGGAAACTTTTCAAATCATATTTTCTATATCCAGGAATGAAATTTTTTGAAGTGTTCAGGAGGGTAATATATTGTACTAGGGGGTTCTGACCCCTGCTCGCCAATCCTGCCGGGTTTGCTACGCAAACCTTGCTCGCTTCGCACGCTATATTCAAAACACTGCGTGTTCTAGCAAAAGTATTGTAAAATATTTATATATATATGAATCAGCTTTATTTTGCTTCTGGTGGTTTAATTTAAATCAGCACAGAATAAAATATTTTAGACTCAAAAAGATATTTTTCTTCAAATAAAACTTGCAAAGAAAATTATGAAAGTGATAACCAAATGAATAAGAGTTGCAAAATTAAAACAAATATAATTATTCTAAAAACTAACTCTAAAACAATTAGATTTAATATTATTAATAAAGAGATTGTGGTCTTACATCTTATCACTATGAACATAAAAAAAGACAGTATTATGAATAAATAAAAGTCGTAAGATAATTTCATTTTAATGCTTTCACCTTAGTCAAGAAGGATTAAAATTTTTTGGCCCTGAAAACGACCGATTTTTTATGTTTTCAAACATCAGGAAATCAAATTCAACTGGCATTGATGTATCAGAGAATTCTCTTAAATCTTTTTTAAAAAAAGATTCAACTCTATTTCACGATATATACAAACACATACATAAAATCATTAATACATGCATTGTAAATACAATATATTGCCCTTCTGAACATTATAAAAAATTTCATTCCAGTATACAAAACATTGCACTTTTGAACACGACAAAAAATTTCATTTTTGGATATTAAAAACATGATTTGAAAAGTTTCCATTATTATTCACCGTAAAAGTCGGACATCCTTGCATAAGACACTTAATAAATGAATAAATGTGCACTACACATTACACTAAAAAAAAGAATTCTCTTAAACAATTGATATAATTTTTTAAAAATAAATACGGTAGCAGGTAAAAATTTAAATTATATACAAAATATAAGCTACATACATATAAAAGGGTTATGTTAATGTTCACGGTATTTCTCTGTAAACACAATTACATACCTCTTTGGTCGAAGAGATAATTCAAACACTATCAAATGACCTGGGTCTAGACAAACCAACATAAAATTGGCCATGTGTAGAAACAGGATTATTTAATACCAAGCACACTTTATCAGAAGTTTGGCCTTAGGATTTATTAATGGTCATAGAAAATGCCAAAAGTACAGGGAATTGTTATCTTTTAAAACTAAAAGGCATATAATTGTCCAATGGGATGGGCAGTATTTTCAATTTTAAAGTTATTGAGATATATTTTCAATATCAGAAAGGATAAAGGGAACTTTATTTAAATATCTATCGTTTCTGGCTAATATATACTGAATTTATTAAACAAATCATGGTCCCGCCATGTTTAGTTAAATATCAAATTAAAGTAATCTGTCAAATTAACTAATTATCAAATTAACTGTTTGATTAGTTAAAATTAACTATTTACTTAAATAAAATTAAATATTTAAGTAATTGTGACGATATCTTCACTAAAACCTTTTTTATGGCACATAGTATATGCCAGCAATCTTAATCTTGTAATTATCTAATAATTGTCTTAATTTAAATAAAAATTATTGTGTCTATGTATGTATGCTCCATATCTCCTCCTAAAACACTGGACTGATTTCATCCAGACTTTGCACACATTTTATTTAAGAAAGAGAATGTTCATCTTCAACTTTTAAAACCCAAAAGTTACTTAAAATTTCAGTTAATTAAAAATTAAGTAAGGCGTTTTTCCGCGATATCTTTGGAAAACATTATCTCACGAAACTATTTTTACACCTTATTAAAATTTTTTTAAATTAGCATTTCAGTGACAAAAATTTCATTTCCATACAATTTGTTTCTCTCATTTTAATATTTTTTCAAAATTAATTTTATACAGAATTCGTAACAATGTTCTTTATTGCTGAAGACCAAGTATAATACGAATATATATAGTTTCCAGAATACATTCACAGAATTCTTGATGAATGTTATAAGAAAATTTTAAAAGTAGACGATTAACAATTTATATCGATACCAACTAATGATTGATTTATTTTCATTCTTTAAATGAATGAATAATTAACTAATTAATTGAATTGTTTTACAATATTCATTGAAGTCTTTCTTTTACTTTAGTAATTGTTAACAAAATTTGAAGTACCTATATAACAAACAATTAATGGAGAAGACGGCTTTTTTCAAAAATTGCTATTTTTCATTTCATATTTTAATTAAAAGCGTTTCAGATCAGAAAAGGAATTTGTGTATTATACTTTTTATACAATAGTTAAAAATATTAGTCACATTAAAAATATTAGACATGAAACCATTTTTGTCCGGAGCAAAGCCAGATATATCAGCTTGTTTACCGTATAAAAAGTGGTGTAAAAATGTATGCGGCAGTTGGAAGCTCATAACTTCTAAGTAATTCTGGCTGTCAAAAAGCTTTCAGTATAAAAGTAGTTTGTTATAATAAAGTGATAATTCCAATAATTGAAATTTTCTTTCTATCTTAAATCGTAACGGAAAATAAATTGGGTGGGGAAGGAGCATCGCTTTTCAGCTCATAATTTCTAATTAATTTTAGCTGACAAAAACTTTTAATATAAAAGTTGTTCGCTATGATAAGGTGATAATTCTCCTAATTGAATTTTTTTCTCGCTTTAGTCGTAACAGAGCTATGGGGAAAAGATAAAACGGGGGAGGGGATTGAAAATGGCATTTTAGCTTATAACTTTTAAAAAATTGCAGCTATCAAAAACGTTTCAGTACAAAAGTTGTTTATTATGAAGAGGCAATAATTCGCCTATTTTGAGTTTTGATTTTATCTTCAATAGTAAAGGAATTATGGGGAAATGAAACTTTCAGTAACCCACCATTTCCACCCCCTTTTAGCTGGATAGCGCATCTACAAACTCGGCCAATATTTTCACCGACCTTCAGACATATCCCTCGCCGGTTAAAATCGAATCAAAATTACTCTAGTTATCGTATTCACAAGATAATACGGGCGAAAACATTATATATATACGTCTCTAATAATAATAAGGAAGAGAACATTTCGCCCTCTAATCTCTTAAGGATTAGAGCTGCGAGAATGAAAGCGGGTGGAAGAGACTTCAAATGACGAGAGTTTTCCAACAAGGGGTAACATGCATGAGTTTGAAGAGCATAATTTAAGTTAGGGGAGAGGAGGTGGACGGTGGGAAAATCACTTTTCAGCTCATAACTTCTAAGCAATTGTAGCTATCGAAAAAGTTTGAAATTCAAAATTGATCTTTATGATAAGGCAATAATTCGCCTAATTTGAATTTTCTTTCTAATTTCCATTCTAAAGGAATTATGGAAAAATGAAAATTTCCACCCCCTTTGAGCTGGATAGCCCATCTTCGAACTAGACCGAGATTTTCACTATTCTTACAACATACCCCAAGCTGGTTAAATTTAAATCAAAATTACTCCAGCTATCGTGTTCACAAGATAACATGGGAAAAAGCGTTATATATATATATATACTTTTTAACGATAGGTGGTTTTGGGTTCTAGGGGTCATGATCGGTGAAGATCTGCAAATATTTTCCAAAAGTCATGTAATGTGAACCATTGCAATAGGTCGACTTCCTATAAGGAATCTATCTAATATAGTTGCGACAAACTGAAATTATAACACATTTCATTGCTGGTCAGCTACAAGAAATTTAGTTTCATTATCTCACGTGTATTAATCTAGCTGGTATACACGGCGTTGCTCGGGATAAAAATATTTTCCAAGTCAAAGTACTTCTAACACTTTAAACTCAAATAAACAGCTTTTCGCAGCACGTCTATCTTTGACGTTTGTGCTCCACTCCCATTATGTCTGACATCTTTGGACAGCAGCAAAACTCCTCTTACTTATTTATCTCCGTTGTTTAAGCCACCAGGCAACGCCATTCTCCGGAGTACAATTCCGTTCTTTTTAGAGTTTGTGTGAATTATCAGAATAACACCTGTACAGTGATATTGTACCGTTACCAACTTCACGACTCTTTCTTACTATTAGTTCTAAACAGCGCTAAATGTAATAAAAACTTGATGAGTTATCACTTGAGAAAATTCAAGTTTGGCGGCAGTGCTGTGCTCTTAAGCCTAAGAAAAATTTGAATAAAGGCTTTCTTTTCATGCAATAACAAAAATTTAAATACGTTCTCATGCCTCATAATTTTATAATAACATGAAAGCATGAACTAAAATGCTTGAAGAAAGAATGAAAATCATTTCAATCTACGTCACACACACACACAAACTGAAATCAAATATCTGTTGCCATGCTAAATATAAATATAAAAAAAAATATTTTTAAAAAGAATTAATTACTTTAAAGGCGGTGCGGTAAAATATTTCAGCAATGCAATAAATAATAAAGAGAATATTCTGCTTTGGAATTAATTTCCAAGAAAAAAATTTATAATCTCACAACCGTAACAATTGCAAAATCGCATGATTAAAAGATTTGCCGAAATAATGACATTGGTTTGAATTTCATTCACAAAAATAAAAACATTTTATTAAATCTTGTTTGAAAACATTTTGAAAAAATTAATTAAAAGTGAAAAAATGTCGCATTGAAGTAAGATTGGTGCCATTAAAAAGCTATTTCTTTTAAATTTACGATGATGTTAAAATGGTATTTGTGCGATAATACACTACGAAATTATTGCGGACGAACTTAAAAATTTAAGGTAATTTTTAATTAATTTAAATTCTATTTAAAATTAAAATTTGAAAATCGTTTTTTAACAAAATTGTAAATCAGTAACAAAACTTTTTTAGTACATTCCAAATACTCATACAACTCATACATAAAGTTTGCCAGGACTTTTGACTCATGAATCAATCATTCAACTACGAAAAAGAAAGACTGACCCGCACATAACTGCATGAGAAATTGAAATCATTAAAAAATTGCTAAGAATAGTTTTTTTGAAATAAAATGGTACTTAGTTTTATGTTAACTACGTACTAGTACATGACCCTTGTAAATTAAATGAAAGTAGAATATAAATGGTCTGTCGCCAAGGTCGGGGTTTATTAGCTTGGACTTTA
Source organism: Araneus ventricosus (assembly GCA_013235015.1). Classification (NCBI taxonomy): domain Eukaryota; kingdom Metazoa; phylum Arthropoda; class Arachnida; order Araneae; family Araneidae; genus Araneus; species Araneus ventricosus. The sequence continues at coordinate 101,145 of BGPR01003589.1, forward strand.
ATAAAAACGTCTGTAAAATACCCTTTTCAGGCGTAAAAATAACATATCGGGTAAACAGTATTTCATATTCGTAACAATACTAATAAAATTGGTCAAAATAAGGAAGAACAGTTGCATGTAAACAGAAAAATAATGAGAGAAAATGAATGGATTTCGTTTTATTAGTAAATACCTAAGTAAGATGTATCTTCAATTACCTACCTATCCAAGAAAAGAAATGGCCGTATTTACTTTCTCATATGCGAGGTATCCAGAGAAGAAAGTATTACAATCATCAGAAAATTCAATCTCGGGATTTATATAAATCTCCAAGTTTTACACCTCCCTGAGTACAAAAAAGGAATTTGTTGAATTATGCCCGTCTGTCTGTGAACAGAACTCAAAAATGAAACAACCTAGACGAATGAAATCCGGTATGTGGTCTACACCTAAACAGAATACTTAGATTTCTATCATGTTTCGGACAAGATTCCTATGGGAAATATTCGTCTACACTTCTATAGAGAAGAAGAAATCACCACACAACGATTGGATTTCGGTGGATAAACACCAAAAAACATGATAAAGACTAGATAGATTAAGTTTGGGTTCATTACACGTTCCTATGCAGAATTGAATCGTCTGCATATTATCGATTTACCCTTAAATTTTGTCTAAAAACTTTTAGCTCAACCTATATATTCTGTACATGTATCTTTTCTTCTGCATTTCAATTTTTTTGTATTTGTTGAAATTTTGTTCTCGCGATTTGTTGTCAAATTTTACGAATAAAATGCCCAGCCAATGCCCAGTCGAGGTGGTAGTGTAAGCTTCTGACCAGGAAGGTCATGGAATCAATACCCGATCCCCTTCGAAGTTCACCATGTATGTGGGCCCAATGCAGATTAAACTGTCATCGAAGGCTGATCTTCGCACATTAGTGTGGTGTGGAAGTTTGAAAAACAAGCGTTCTCTTCGTCTGACCACGATTCAACGTGACGATGTCCCTCCCGAAACAGCCCTCGTGTAGCTGAAAAATGGTTCGTTAATCTCAATAAAAATGGAATGTTCTTTATTCTCTGTTTCTAACAAGCTAAAATTTATGATACAGTGACATAATATTTTCAACGCTTTTAACTCGATTTTTTTTAGTCCATTGAATTTCCTCTTGATATAATATTAAAATTTCGTTTAAGTTTTGAATTGATTTTGGTTAACTCAAAGACAAAATAAAAAAAAATTATGAAAATATGCTTCTGCTATTGATTTGTTATTGCTTAGTTGATACGTCCTTCCCATGTCTGCTTCTTCAGTATGCGTGGGTTAATAGTTCTTTAAGCACGGAATTCTCTCCAGAAAAAACTCTTACAGAAGAAATTTTGAATAGATTGTCAGATTTTGTAAACTTGCGTTATGTTTTTCAGTACTCACTTATAAGTGAAGCCTTTATAGAAGAATATGCATCTGAAGAAGATTGGCCTATTATCTCTCACTTTCAGAAATTGTCAGAATCTTCCATGGATAAACACGAAAAAGATTTAGAGTGGAGTACCCTGTGTAGATTTCAAAAAATGTGGAAAAACATAACTTGTTAGACTGGATAGCTGTATCTTATCATCAAACTTTGAGTGAACCATTCATTAAAAATATCATGAAAAGTTAGATATGGGTTTAGTATCAGCGTCTCAAAAACTTAGAGAAAATATGATGAGAGAATATAAAGACCGCCTTAACTGGAAACATATAACACGGTTCCAATCCTTTGATGAAAACTTTGCTCTGTAATTTCAGGATAAAATAGACTGGTGTTACCTCTTTAGATACAAGCTACATATTTTATCTGAAGACTTCTACTCGCTTCACTACCGAAAAATTGCTTGTATATTACTAGCTCCAATATGCAATCGACATTCATTTTTTGATCCTCTCAATGAACCTTAATTTCAATGCAGCAAGGCGAGAACAGTCGACAGGTTGTATAAATATCTGGGCTGAAAAACACCATTATGCATATTTTTTAATAGTTCAAAAACTATTATGTTTTTTTTAAATAGTCCATTGAATTTCCTCTTGACATAATATAAAAATATAGTTTAAGTTTTGAATTTATTTTGGTTAACTCAAAGACAAAATTAAAAAATTGTAAAAATATGTTTCTACTATTGATTTGTTTTTGCTTAGTCAGATACGTCCGTTCCATGTCTGCTTCTTCAGTCTTCGTGGGTTAATAACTCTTTAAGCACGGAATTCCCTCCAGAACTTTACTTTTGTATAATGCATTAAATAAAAAAAATGATTTAAAAAAATCTCACTCTCAAAACAACCCCCTCTGAACGCGTTATATGCGAATTGAACAGGTGTTTTTCAAAAGTTTTATATTACAGTTTTCTGTATTCAAAGTGATGCATGCTCTTGGTTCATAAAAATTCACTTATTTATGGAAATTATTACTTTTAAAATTGTTTAAAGAATACACTTTTGATTATTATTATTATTTTATTTATAAAAATCACTTGAAGTATTTAATTGCTTATGAATTATTTATTAAAACCGCTAAATATTTAAAAAAATATTTTTAAAAGAGAAAATTATCGTTTTGTCTCTTGGTCTACTTGTATTTTGACCCAGTTTTCCTTAATTCAAATGTTTGGATATGCCGAATTTTTATTGAGGCCAAAGAACGAGTTTCGAACTAACCACTGTAATTAGCGCAAACTTTTGAAATAATTTAAAAATTTCGGATTAAAATTCGCAAATTTTATTGCTTTAAGATAGCGGTAAATGGATGACGCAATAAGCAGCAGTAATTTAATACACCTCTCTGTCTCTCAATAATACAAATTTATTTCTCTACATTATTGCATTAATTGTTGATAACAAAAGCCGTTTAAGTCATAATAGAAATACTGTGTTCAGGAACCTGTTCATTGTTAGAATTCTCAATTGTTAGCTGCAACAAAGAAGACGCATGCTAATTATTTCGTTTCAGAAGTGATTTTTTCTTTGTGAGATTTGTGCATTTCGATTATATTTATAGTGTTAAATTTATCTTGTGCGCTGAAGTGAGACCATGAAGTAGTTGAAGAATAAATGTAAGGTATTTCTATTTCTATTTTCACTTTTTGTCATTCGCACATTTTTTCGTTTTGATTTGCATATTATTGGTTTTTAATGTTTTCTCCACAGCTTCATTTTCAGAGAAAGGTTTGGAGTGACAAAATTGAATTTAAATCTTTTACTTTTTTGTTTGGACCTTCGACATTAAAACATTATTTCTATACGTTTATTAGAGGTTCTCATATGCAAACAAACTGATTAAGAAATAGTTTCTATGCGTTTTGTAAGTTGTTTCAGTTTTCTGAATTTTTGTTCTACAGTTTTTTTTTTTCAGTTTTTTTTTACGAAATCCCCATAAAATGTTTTGAAGCCTAAAATGAGCAGATTCCCAAATCTATGAAAATTCCAGACACGAAGCAAGATATGTTTAATGTTGTTAACGTACTTTGCAACGATATAAATTTGGCTTTGTTAAAACCTTTTTTACATCTCAACAAGTGCTTACATTTAGATACTACCAACCAATTACTTGAAAAAAACTAATAGTTCTTACGCTGTTTTGGTATATAAAATCTACCAGGTAAAAAAAATTAAACATTTATTTGTAAAATTAAATATTATTTTTAAAAGCTTCCAGCATTTGGAATTTATTTACTGATGTTGTATCTTCAATCAATGATTCAATTAACTGTAAATTTTTTGTTAAAATATAATGACGATAAATTTAGTTGATTGTCGTTGTTGCTGCTGTCCAAATGTGCCTCATATTGGACCACATATATTTGAGACAACTCGACTGGTCAAATCAAGGGGACTATTATCTCGAAATAGAGAATAGCTGAGAAGCAGTTATAACTCTTAACAGCCCTCATGAATTAGCACTGAAACACACCAAAGCAAAAATAAAGACATCAAAGGTTTCTCGGGTTTGCCGGAATTAAAGATATGAAGTTTTGTTGAAAATGGCAAAAAATAAAGGCCTTGTGGTTTTGTAATATATGTGAGGAAACAAGGGAAGAAGAAGAAATAATGCAGTACATAAAATGCCATGCTTGTGTTCGTAAATCATGCCCTGGTGTGATTTTGAGATTTTACTCACTTGGAACTTCAATTGACTGTTCTTTTGCATTTAAAGGGATATTGGATTCTAAAATATCCAAAGAAAATGGATCACGTATCCAACCTTATTCATTGTCTTGAAATTTGTCAAACCTTTTCGAAAATTTTTCTCCCAATGTGATCATATGACAGGAAATTATTTTTTAGTAAATTCTGAAAAGCGTGGGAACATGTCTCTTGTTTTGTTCAATTCTCCTTCCCAAAGCTTCAGCTCATTCTTAACCCGCATTTTACCATCGTCCTGTATATAGGACAGCTCAGATTTCTCGAATTTTCACAGCCAATATCGCATTTTGTATTTAGATTCCGCTACTAAAATATAATTTAATATTGATAAGTGTTATTTATTATCTTTTAAGTTCAATTTTAATCAATTTAAATTTTTTAAGAATTTTGAATTTGCCTAATTTTTATTACTTTTATTGACATGAATTATATTTTTCTTTTAAATAATTATGTGGAAAGAATAACAAAATTATTTTCAAATTTATTCATGATAAGTCTTATATATTATTTCTGAGTAAAATCTGGAAACAAAAAGCTTTATTCAAACTGGTTTTACAAAGGATTTATGTGTCGTCCTATATATAGGACGATAGTAAAATCCCATACTATGCGCACCCACAAAAAGGCGTTTGAAATTTTGAAAAAGATTAGAGTATCTATGTTTTACCTGTTGCAAAACTAAATAGCATCTGGTTTTCTTGGAACAAGAGCCTGGATGTGTGTTTTGAGTAATATATTTATGCCGTTTCTTTGGTCGAGAGTTTTGGTCATGTGCTGACGGTATCTTTTGGACGGAAAGGATTTCTACTGTTCGAGGTGTGAGCTGTTTTCTCATCCTTTCCTACCATAACAGTACTTAAAATGAGTCGGAATGCGAAAAAATGAAGACGATTTTGAGTATCTAATGTCATTGACCGATGAATATGATGAAAATGACCCATAAATGGTGATATTGCTACCCGATCCAGACATTGTCACTGAAGGTGAATAAATTGATGATGCTTGAACCAGCTTTGAACATGGAAAGATTCAGGAAGAAACAGCTGGAACAATTGAAATTCTAAAGGAAATGAATGCTACTAAATATATTTGAACACCTAAGTGGACTAAATGCGTACCGACATTATCATCAGCTCCTGAAGTAATTTATCTTGAATATCATCAGAAAACAACTTATATGATTACAAGAAAATCACATTGAAATTTCTCGAGATGAGGGATGAAAATATGATTGTCCAAACTATGGAAGAAGGTAACAAGTATGCGGGACAGAAAAATAATCACTATTTTTGCATAAAAATAGATGAACTGAAGCAATCTTTGGACATAATTTCTATAGTGAATATCACATTTTGCACAAAGAGAAAAAAATGTACTGTGAAAATGCTTCTGATACTGGAACATCGCTTGTTACTCAAACAATGTCAAGAAAGCGATTCTTTGATATCAAGAGGTATTCACACTTCAATGACAATACTGCTATTGATTCAGATCGCTATTACAAAGTACGCCAAATTTACATATGGTTGAATGAAGTTTTATAACAGTTTGGTGTGTTTTCGGAGCATTTAAATAATGACGAATGAACAGTACGCTATTTTGGAAAACAGATGCAAAATGTATATGAAAGGAAAACCCATAAAATTTGGGATACAATACTCTGTATACTTTCATCTTACGATGTATATCCTTTTCATATTATACAATATCAGGGAGCAGAGCAATTATGCAAGCAATTGTGACATGACTATGAAAAGAAAGAAAAAAATTATTAGTCCAAACAGTAGCTGAAAATTTGCTGCCTATTATTGATATTCTAGCAAAGCACAATATTCATATGGATAACTTTTTACGCGGTATGATCTGTTTGGTTTTTCAGAAGCAAATGTTCCTTTGCTATGGAAACAGATAAGGAGAAAAGAATGACAAAATGCCCTTTTTTATGAAAGTGCAACTGTTCAATGGATCGTCAATAGAGTTGCATCACTGGTCACCAATTTTGAAGACAATAAAGGCTTTTCAAAAGTAGAAAGAAGATTGAAGGGTGGAAAGCAGAAGGTAGACATATCATCATGTGTTGTTTCGTATAATACGTATAAAAATTGGTGTAGATTTCTTTGACAATCTCATGCAAACATATATTTCATCCATACAAGGAAAAAAGTTTTATTGGGCATTATTGAAAATTGCATTTGAGACATCACTGGTTGCAGCTAGAAAACTTTTTGCTCTAGAAAAAGTTTTAGATCTCCTCGAATTTCTATGACATATTGTTATAGCTTATTTGGATTGTATATACCTCGAAATGTTGCAGGAATGAGTTTGGACATTCAACAAAAAAATACACATTACTTGAAATAGCAAAGTGAAGATTTTCTAGTAAAAAATTAAAATGGAAAAAAATGCCAATGTCAACTTTTACAACATTTTTAATGTTTTTTTGAGAAAACCGGCACCCGGACCCCGCAGATGCACGACCTTCTTGCACCTTGTCAGACAAGCCAATATACTTCACACAAA
>BGPR01003589.1:113692-133090 GCA_013235015.1 Araneus ventricosus
TTTTTTTTGAGCGAGCTTCTGTGTTTGGATTTATTAACAATGGACAAAAATTGTTTTCCTGCATTTTTCTTTCTTTTTTGACGTACGGTGTTTCGCAACATTTACGTTTGTTGGGGGAAAATATTAATTCATTTTTATCCAGTTTTTTTCATTATTACTCAATTACGGGCAATTCGAAAATATATGTTTCTGGTGTTTAATTTATCAGTTTGGTGTACTTTTAAATTGTTTATCGTTTCTGTTTTTATTTCGTTTTATTTCTTCTTTTGCAAAACAAATATCATGCTCATCTGTTTTAATTTATAAGCATTATAATTCTCGCGTTTTCATTCAAACCAAACTGCTTTAAGGTAGTAAAAAGGCTAGAACTGAAAGTTTTAATCCAACAAGAGAGGATTCAAAACAGATTTACGTTTTTTGAGGAAGCTTAGTGATAATATTTGTAGGGAAAAAACAGAGACGGGCATATGAAAAAATGTGGATTCCGAGAAACGCTGGGTTATTAACTATAAAGTAATTAAAATGTTGGATTTAAAACTTTTAATTAAACAATATAGGATTCAAAGGAAATGTTTGGAGGAACGTAACGTTTACGTTAGCGACAATAAAAACATAACCGACAGCGAAAATAAAAATATAGCGACAATAAAAAATAAACTGGAGGCTGGCATATGAAAATTAGTAATAGAAAGACTGGATTTGAAAGAATATTTACATTTGTTGGGGAAAGTAAGTGACAATATTTGTTGGAAAAAAACGGAGCCGGGCATATGAAAAAATATGGATCCCAAGGCCTCACGTGATCTCACTTCTCTCCGCCCGGGAATATCCCATTATTCAAGATTGCCCGTGCAACGCCGGGTCATGCAGCTAGTCAACTATGGCACAACGTGGCCAGAAGAGAAGAGCGGAAGATACAGAAGAACAAAGAAATAGCCGATTGTCACACAGTATTTCTTTTTTAGAGAGCTTATGTGTTGGATTCATTAATATCGGGAAAAATCATTTTCTTTCCTTTTTTGTATTAAGGTGTTTAGCTTCGTAACGTTTGTTGGGGAAAGTAAGTGATAATTTTTGTTGAGAAAAACAGAGGCGGGCCATATGAAAATATATGGACCCCGAAGCCTCACATAACCTCGCTTCTCTCCGCCCGGGAATATCCCATTATTAGAGATAACCCGTGCAACGCCGGGCCATACAGCTAGACTAGAATTAGATAGACCAGAGATTCCCAACCTGTGGTACGCATTCCCCTGTGGTTACGCAAAGGACCATTTGGGGGTACGCGAAATAAAGTTGTTAATGGCGGAAACAAGAAAACATAAGGGATTAAAAAAGTTATAGAACTTTGTTTCTCCAAGTCCCTTGGTATTTAATAACTATACCACTTGAATAGTTGATAATACGGAGTGTAATTATTAGCAATCCTTATAAGTTAATGCAAAATTATTACAATACTGATTTCATTTGTTTTGGCGTTAAACTAATACTATTGTAAAAATCCAATAAAAAAATAAAATAAGTCGAGCAGATATTTTCCAGGCAAATGTCAAATCCGAGTTATTTAACTTTTAAGCTATTCTAAGCCCTTATAATTATTGATAAAACTTCTTAGCATAGACGGTGGGGGAGGATATGTCAAAAATTAATCAAGAGGTGCGCGAGGGAATAAAGGTTGAGAACCTCTGAGATATACCTTTCATTTCGCTAGGACACGGAATAATTTTTTTTTACAAAATAACAAATCTTTTTGTATTTTTTAAATAGTCCATTTTGACACGTTTTCGTGGGCGGAATGTTTGAACAGCTCTTTTAGCCTTATTTATTTAAGAAAGAATATTGGGCATGTGTCACGTTACCTCACTTCTTTCCGTCAGGGAATGATGCATTATTCGAGATAGCCCGTGCAACGCCGGGTCACACAGCTAGTCTACTCTATTAAAATTCGAAGGTAAACAAACGTATGTATGTATGTATGTATGTCCCTCTATCTTCTCACGAACCGCCGAACGGAGAAGCGCGCGGAAGGTACCAAAAGATGGGGAATAATCCAGGGAAGCCATTTCGGCCATTTAAATTTCGAAATTTTAATTAGTGAAAAAGATATTAATTAAAAACTAACTGACAACAATGCTTTTCATTGTTTGGGATACTTTATAACAATACTTTTCATTGTTACAGCGCAATTCAAAATTTATTTTATTGTTGAAGTCGTTTACTTTAAGGAACATTGTTACAACAACAATAAAAAAGTGACGCTGACAGAAATAAAAAGTGTATTGTTGAAAGTGTATAAATTCTTTTTTTATCCCGTGATATAGCGTCCAACAAAATCATTTTAACGAAATTAAAAGTGGTGTTTTCCCAGCTAAAAAAAATCTGCAGAAAATCTGCAGAAAAAATCTGCAGAAAATCTGAAGGTATTTGGAACATGTTTTCTTCAGATTTTCTGCAGAAAAAAAAATGCAGAATATCTGAAGAAAACTATGTTAAATACCTTCAGATTTTCTGCAGAAAAAAAACATGTTCCAAATACCTGCAGATTTTTCCACAGTCAAGGTTTAATTATTAATTTAACTTAAGAATAAACTTACTTAAACGATTTGGAATGTGACGAAACTTCAAGCTCTTGTCTGGGATTCGAACCCGCGATCCTATAAGCAGGCGCGCTACAGGCAGGTGCCCTAACCACGAGGCCACGTCGGCATACGCGAGGTGGGGATAAATTAATCTATTTAAGTTACAGCATCACCATGGCTCTCGTGGCGCCATCTAGTGGTGTAAAAATCAACCAAGGTCAGAATATTTGTTTCAAAAGTCGTAGAGATGTGTAACAGATGAGATTAGTAATATTTTTGTTAAATAATTTAGATTCTCAGTTTCAATAAATTCATTTTCACCTTCTGATATTTCTGGGAAGCCTTCTCTCCATCCAAAGGGCGAAAGCTCCACTTTTCCTTTCTTTTTCGAGGAAAATAGCTAGTCAGAAAGACAGTTGGAAAACTAATTGGAAATTAATTCAATTATGGGGTAAAAGTTTAAAATAGTAAAACCTCAAATATTTATTTTAAAGATTAATTTAGAATTCATTTTTTCAGTGGCATATTTAAAAAATTTAGACCTAAGACATTTTTCCATTGGGAAATTTTTTGAAACTCCTGTCTGGCTATAGAATTAAACAATAATGATAATTACATTCTAATTTTGTTTTATATCCATTGGAAAATAGAGCTGCAATATTAAAGAATATGGTGCAAAATATGTATTTAGAGAAATACAGATATTATGAAAATGCAGTTAAATCTTCAAAAAATCAACAGATATTGGTCGAGTTCAATGATTTTGTGAAAATATGCTAAATAACGGCAAATTGAATTAAAGACAAAATGCAAAGTCTTACAAAATCTACAGGATATTTAAAGAAAAATATATAAATAAATTTTTTGCAGTTTTATGCAGATTAAATTGAAGAAAAAAATGCAGATATTTTGTTGTCTTATAAAATCTGCAGAATATTTAGAGAAAAATATAATAAGAAATTTTTTTGCAGATTTTATGCAGATTAAATTGAAGAAAAAATCTGCAATTATTTCTTCAATTTAATTATGCCTTTTTTATGCATTAATGAATTTTTCCAAAAAATCTGCAGAATATTTAGAGAAAAATGAAATAAGAAAATTTTCTGCAGATTTTCTGCAAATCAATTTGAAGAAAAAATGAAGATTTTTTTTGTCTTCAAAAAATCTGCAGAATATTTAGAGAAAAATATAAGAAGAAAATTTTCTGCAGATTTTCTGCAGATTAATTTGAAGAAAAAATGCAGATTTTTTCTGTCTTCAAAATATCTGCAGAAATCTTTAAGAAATCTTCAAAAAAAGAAATTTTCTGCAGATTTTCTGCAGATTTTTTTTAGCTGGGTTGTTTCTGGTGCCGAAAGATATAGATTAGTTATGTTAGTGATTTTAATCATTATTCACTGATTTGATCAAGTTTAAATATTTCTGGTAGCTGCTATTTTAAACTGATATTTAGAAGTTACTATTTTTGGTTTGTTCAATTCTCGCTTTTTCCGATGCCTAAAAGAAAAAGAGGAGTTACACGGGATGATGCCCGTAGACAGCAGGCAATTATGAAACGTGAAAGGAGAGTTGCTGAAACTCACGAAGAAAGAAACGGCCTATTTCCAACTATGCACAACGGGGGCAGGAGAGAAGAAACAGAAGAACAAAGAAATAGCCGATTGGCAGTAATGGCACAACGTGGCCAGAGAAGAAGAGCCGAAGAAACAGACGAAAATCACCATCAGATACAAACTTTTTATGCAGCTAGAACTGTTCATTACCCTATTGTTGAAGAACACAACTTTGGAGAAATGGACAATCTCTGTCTGAAATGCGGAGGGTTATATTTCCGGGATGAAAAGAATACCAGAGGAATTTACACTCATTGTTGTCATAATAGAAATATAATTGAGCAGGCTTCAGTTTATCCAGTGGAAATGAAAGGATTGATGGATGGCTCCGATGAATTATCAGTACATTTCAAAAATAACATAAGGTCGTACCAGTGCTTCAATGGGTGCACAGATTGTACCGTCTACAGGGAGAGGAGCGTATTGCTTCAGAATTCATGGCCAAATTTATCACAGGACCTCTCATCTTCACCCAGCTGAAGCAGGAGGTGAAAACACTAATACAACACACTTCAACAACATTATAACACACCTTATGCATGTGTCACGTGACCTCAGCTATTATTCGATTTAGCCCGTGCAACGCCGGGCCACGCAGCTAGTCTACACTATTAAAATCCGATTGTATGTATGTTTGTATGTCCGGCTATCTTCTCGCGAACCGCCGAACGGAGAAGCGCGCGGAAAGTACCAAATGATGGGGAATAATCCAGGGAAGCCATTTCGGCCATTTAAATATCGATATTTTAATTAGTGAAAAAGATATTAATTAAAAAATAATTGACAACAATGCTTTTCATTGTTTTGGATACTTCATAACAATACTTTTCATTGTTGCAGCGAAAATAAAAATATTTTTTTTTTAATTTTGAAGTTTACTTTTAAGAACATTGTTACAACAACAATAAAAAAAATTGACGATGACAGAAATGAAATATGTATTGTTAAAATATATATTGCTGGAAATGTATAAATTCTTTTTTTTATCCCGTGATATAACGTCAAACAGAAACACTTTAACGAATTTACAGGCCTGTTTTATTTCTGTAAAGTTATCTGCTGAAAAATATAGATTAGTTATGTTAGTGATTTTAATCATTGTTCATTGATTTGATCAAGTTTAAATATTTCTGGTAGCTGCTATTTTAAGATGATATTTGGAAGTTACTATTTTTGCTTTGTTCGATTCTCGCTTTTTCCGATGTCTAAAAGAAAAAGTGGATTTACACGGGATGCTGCCCGTAGACAGCAGGCAATTAGAGAACGTGAAAGGAGAGTTGCTGAAACACACGAAGAAAGAAACCATAGCACAACGTAGTGTGGACAGAAGAGCGGAAGAAACAGAACAAAATAATAGCCGATTGCCAGTAATGGCACAATCTGGCCAGAAGAGAAAAGCGGAAGAAACCGAAGAACAACAAAATAGAGGTTTGCCAGACATGGCACAACGCGGACAGGAGAGAAGAGCCAAAGAAAGCAGAATAACAAAGGAATAGCCGATTTGCCAGACAAGACGTGTCACGTGACCTCAAGGAATGACGCATTATTCGAGATAACCAATTATATAAACTATTATCATCTATCCTATTAAAATTCGAACTTCAACAGATGTATGTATGTATGTATGTCCTTCTATCTTCTCTCAAACCACTGAATCCTGAAACTAGCTGTAAGTACCAAAAAAAGGAAAATAATCCAAGGAATCCATTTCGACTATTTAAATTCCGAAATTGTACTTAGATAAAAAGATATTAATTAAAAACGCCAAAATGAATAAATTGACGTGCTGCCATCTATTGGCAGCATGGTGAATTCTTTCACGGCGGATTCTTTTTTCCCCTATTATTACTTTTCGCATCCGGTGTTGAATGTTTTATATTTATTTAACGGAAGATGGTATTTCGTTTTGAGCGAGCTTCTGTGTTTGCATTTATTAACAATGGACAAAAATCGTTTTCCTACATTTTTCTTTCTATTTTGACGTACGGTGTTTCGCAACATTTACGTTTGTTGTTGGAAAATATTTATTCATTTTTATCCGGGTTTTTTTCATTGTAATTGAAATACGGACAAGACGAAAATATATGTTTCTGGTGTTTAATTTATCAGTTTGGTGTACTAATAAATCGTTTATCGTTTCTGTTTTTTTTTTTCGTTTTATTTTTTAATTTGCAAAACAAATATCATGCTCATCTGTTTTAATCTATAATCATAAGAATTCTCGCATTTTCATTCAAACCACTGCTTTAAGGTAGTAAAAAGGCTAGAACTGAAAGTTTTAATCCAACAAAAGAGGATTCAAACACATTTGCGTTTGTTGTGGAAGCTTAGCGACAATATTTGTAGGGAAAATAACAGAGGCGGGCATATGAAAAAATGTGGATTCCGAGAAATGCTGGGTTATTAACTATAAGGTATTTAAAATGTTGGATTTAAAAATTTAAATTAAACAATATAGGATTCAAAGCATTTTTTTACGTTTTAGGAGGAACGTAACGTTTACGTTAGCGACAATATATGTAAAAAAAAATTGGATGCGGGCATATGAAAATTAGTAATAAAAAGACTAGATTTGAAAGAATTTTTACATTTCTTGGGAAAAGTAAGTGACAATATTTGTTGAAAAAAATGGAGCCGGGCATCTACACTATTAAAATCCGATTGTATGTATGTATGTATGTTTGTTTGTATGAGCGGAAATCTTCTCACGAACAGCCGAACGGAGAAGCTAGCCGAAAGTACCAAAAGATGGGGAATACTCCAGGGAATCCATTTCGGCCATTTAAATTCCGAAATTACAATTATTAAAAAAGATATTAATTAAAAACTTATTTGCAACAATACTTTTCATTGTTCCAGATACTTTATAACAATACTTTTCATTGTTACAGCGCAATTCAAAATATATTTTATTGTTGAAGTCATTTACTTTAAAGAACATTGTTACAACAACAATAAAAAAGGGACGCTGACAGAAATAAAAAATGTATTGTTGGAAGTGTATAAATTCTTTTCTTTAGCCCGTGATATAACGTCAAAAAGAATCATTTTAACGAATTTACAGGCGTGTTTTGTTTCTGTAAAGTTATGTGCCGAAAGATATAAATTAGTTATGTCAGTGATTTTAATCATTATTCATTGATTTAATCAAGTTTAAATATTTCTGGTTGCTTCTATTTTAAGCTGATATTTGGAAGTTACTATTTTTTCTTTGTTCAATTCTCGCTTTTTCCGATGCCTAAAAGAAAAAGATTAGTTACAGGAGATGCTGCCCGTAGACAGCAGGAAATTAGAAAACGTCAAAGGAGAGTTGCTGAAACTCACGAAGAAACCATGGCACAATGTGGTCTCGACAAAAGAGCGGAAGAAACAGAAGAACAAAATAATGGTTGATAGATAGAAATGACTATACATATAAATGCCTATAATGGAAATAAAATATAATGGCTATAATGGAAATAAAAATGGCCGAAAATAATGGCCGACATAACTTAGATTATTTATGTTATGTCGGCCAGAAGAGAGGAGCGGAAGAAACAGAAGAAAAAATAAATAGCCGATTGTCAGACATGGCCCAACGTGGCCATGAGAGAAAAGCCGAAGAAACAGAAGGACAAAGAAATAGCCGATTGTCAGCCATGGTACAACATGCAAGAGAGCGCCGTCTAAATGTTATTGAAGGACAAAATCACCATCAGATATATGGGAATATCCCATTATTCAAGATTGCCCGTGCAACGCCGGCCATGCAGCTAGGATTGCTGCAGAAAGATATAGATTATTTATGTTTCTAATTATAATCATTATTCAGTGATTTCATCAAGTTTAAATATTTCTGGTAGCTGCTATTTTAAGCCGGTATCACTTTACCTCCTTCTTTCCGCCAGTGAATAAAGCATTATTCGAGATAGCCAGTGCAACGTCGGGACACGCAGCTACTAGCTGCGAATTTCCATAATTCCCTAAAATACGTGGAATTAGATTATTATTATTGTAATTATTATTATCCAAGAATTAGTATACCAGTTTTAATCCTACAAGAGAGGATTCAAAACATATTTACATTTGTTGGGGAAGCTCAGTGAAAATATTTTTAGGGAAAAACACAGAGGCGGGCATATGAAAAAATCTGGATTCCGAGAAACACTGGGTTATTAACTATAAAGTAATTAAAAGGTTGGATTTAAAATCTTTAATTATACAATATAGGATTCAAGGAATTTTTTACGTTTTGGGGGGAACGTAACGTTTACGTTAGCGATAATATATGTAAAAAAATAAATCGGAGGTGGGCATATGAAAATAAGTAATAAAAAGACTAGATTTGTAAGAATATTTACATATTTTGGGGAAAGTAAGTGACAATATTTGTTGAAAAAAACGCAGCCGGGCATATGAAAAAATATAGATCTCAAGGCCTCGCGTGATCTCATTTCTCTCCGCCCGGGAATATCCCATTATTCAAGATTGCCCGTACAACGCCGGGCCATGCAGATTGAAATAGCACACGCAATGGCTTCTGCATCAGAACATCACCTTTTGCCGTCGATAACAACGACACATCCCATCTGGAAACAGCTAGCAAGTCCTTCTTAGCACATCAGCGTAGCGAGACACGAAATTTTCCAAGTTTACACATTGATGCGTAGATTTGTGATCAGCTATGGCCACCTTTCCTTACTGAGAACGCCGCTCGTCTTTCTTTGATGTTGCCACACATCCCATCAAATCACATCCAAATTAACCTCTTCCTCCAATTTCTATTTCATGTTTTTCATTCGAGTCTCCCCTCAGTTAATTTTACCGCTCTTTTCATTAAAAAAATTCTGCCTTGCCAAACCGTTCTTTTATCTCCTTTTATCTTGTGACAAATGCCAAGCTTTTTGCACTGATCAAGGCAGAGAATGTAAATGAATTTATTACGCCAAGAGTGGATAGTGACAGCTAAGACTCTTGCCAAGCAAACCAACAACCCAATGTGCACACCCTTAAGACCTGATGTCAACCAGACGCTGTCCAGTCAGAAGACTTTGTCACTTCTGACTGGACAGTGGGAAAGATCACAGATTTGTGAGGAGAAATTGGAGTCCAAACTTCCCCAAGGGGTAATTGATCAAAATAGACAGGTCCGACAGAAAATCATTGTGAGAATGAGACTATCTGTCTCGACTGGGTTGTAAAATTTGTGAGTGAGAGTTGCACAAAGCAATAAACGGCAAAAGTCGAAAAGTGACCGGCAGAGCAAAGGATTTGAATCTTTTTCTACAAAAAGAGCCGAAGCCCTAAGGAACTATTTTCAATTACAATCTTAGCGGGATTCTAAAAGCAAGAATTACTCTATTACGGTTGATCACAAATTATTCAATCTTGCACGTGCTTTTCTCCTGAAAGAGGGAAATATACCAAAGCAAAACTGAGAAGAAGAAGGTTGGATTCTACTATGGGGGTTTGTTATAGTAAAAGCTTGCTGTCCAGAATTCAGAAAGTGCAAAGGAAAAAAAAACATTCCGTGCATTTAATCAATGAATTAAAATGTATATATCTGAAAGTAATTAAAAGAAATAATTTTCCGAAATAAAATAATAATTAAAATAATCAATACCACGCAGATAAGATAGTAATCTAATTGATATAATACATTTAGCGAAAGACTCTTGCGAACCTTTTGGTACATTATGATTGTAATCATGCAAATCAACAAACTGAAATAAAAGTATAACATGTTCAACTATTTATTTGGAAATTCTTAACTTTCGAGGCTCATGAGTTGCAATAAAAGACATTTATCTAGAAATATTGAAAGAAAATGCCCAGTGAATAATTAAATGATTTAGATCAGCGATTCCCAACCATTATTTCTTCCCTTACCCCATGAAGAGTCTTTTTATATTTGTGTACCCCAAATCATTCTTTCTCGCAAAGTAGTTTTTATTAAAAAAGTTAAAGACTTAGGCGAGCTTGAGTCAAATTACTCGAAGAAGTTTTAGCAGATCTGTAGGAATTTTTAAAAAATTCACATTTAATTCCAATTTTTATAATAGTATTAGTCTGACCAATTGTTCATCTAACTGTCATTTGAATTCATAAATTAAATCTTTTCATTGAAAGAAGCAGTGTTTTGTTGGCCATCCCTGACACCCACAATTCAGAAGTGGAATAGAATGCAATATGATAAGTAGAATGCAATATGATAAGTAGAATGCAATATGATAAGTAGAATGCAATATGATAAGTAGAATGCAATATGATTGATGAAACGCAAAAATTTTTGACTATTAATATGGACGAATGAACATAACGAAATAATTGAGTGAAGTGTGAAATAATTCTCTAGACTGTGAAAATTTAGCGAACGCTGAATAACTTAAACCGTGTGAAAAAAAAAAAACTTTGTGACAAAAAAAAACTGTGAAAGTGGACATTGTTGATTATTTACGAAACCGGATTATATCATCTACACTATTAAAATCCGATTGTATGTATGTTTGTATGTCCGGCTATCTTCTCACGAACCGCCGAACGGAAAAACGAGCGGAAGGTACCAAAAGATGGGGAATAATCCACGGAAGCCATTTTGGCCATTTAAATTCAAAATTTTAATTAATAAAAAAGATATTAATTAAAAACTAATTTACAACAATACTTTTCGTTGTTTCGGATACTTTATAACAATACTTTTCATTATTGCAGCGCAATTCAAAATATTTTTTTATTGTTGATGTTGTTTACTCTAAAGAACATTGTTCCAACACCAATGTTACAAATTTGACGAATGAAACAACTGTGTTAAACAATACATTAACATAAAGACAGAAATAAAAAAGGAAATCAAATCGTGCTAGGAATTTGCTGGAAGATGACGGTGAGTGCCGAAACTGGTTGAGGAGGCGAGTAACTTTCAAACTTTCTGCAAAGTTAAGGCAATTGTTTTCTTTTATTTGTGTCTTTTGCAACCCAACGTCACCTCTGGAACTTTGGGAAGAATTCAAGTCTTATTTGTGTGAAGAATTTTTGCTTCACACTTCAGTGCAGCAAAATGTCAATCTCGCATTGCACAACATAGCTGACCACCTTCATGTTCACAACATGGCCCTTACAAGCATTGGATTACCAGAACCTGGGACTTCACATTCCTATCTTAACATAGATTTCTGCGATTTAGAAACGGAGAGGAAAGAAGGAGAGAGACTAATGTCAATGTTGAATCCAGAGCAGCGTACAATTTTTGATGCAATTATGAATGCAATCCTAGGTTTTGATGAGGCTTCAACGAAAAGGTTTTCTGTTAATGCTTTTGCAGGATCAGGCTAAAGTTTTTTATTCAATGCACTAATTCGCTTAGTTAGAGGATTGGGTGAAATTGTGGTCCCCATTGCATGGACCGGGATTGCAGCTATTATTTTGGAAGGAGGCAGAACAGCACATTCTAGATTCAAGTTACCGGTCCCCGTTTTGGATAATTCTTCGTGTAGAATTCGTCATAACACAGAAGATGGAAGAGTTCTGAAAGCTGCGAAACTCATTATTTGGGATGAGTGTTCCATGGCTCCTCATCATGCTTTGAGTGCGGTTGAATGATTTCTCAGAGATTTAATGAATTCCGACTTACCATTTGGAGGCAAGGATTTTGATCTTGGTGGTGACTGAAGACAGATTTTGCCTGTTGCGATGAACAGAACAACTATTATAGAGACCTGCTTCAAGAACTCACCTCTTTGGAGCACATTCAAACAATTTTCACTCCTTAGGAATATGAGAACAGAACCCGATGAACAAGATTTTGCTGATTGGCTTCTACATCTTGGCAATGGGAGTTTGACTAATAACTGCCAATCAGGAGAAGATATAGTGGAAATTCCCGAAGAATGTGTTGTGAGGGATTCTATTGTCGATGAAATTTTTGGATTGTCTGTTACTGATATGGAAAATCTGTCAGAAAAAGCTATTTTGTGTCTCAAGAATGAAGATTCCTTAAAAATAAATGAACAGGTTTTGAAAAAACTTCCAGGTCAGAATAAGACGTACTTCAGTGCTGATAGTATAATCTGTGAAGATCAAGAGGAACAGAACAATTTTCCATTGGATTTTTATCAACCACTAACTCCTTCCGGAATGCCACCACATGAACTTAACTTGAAAGTTGGAGCTGTCGTTATGCTGCTCAGGAATTTGAATCCATCGGCAGGACTATGTAATGGAACACGTTTGATTATTCGAAAATTGATGCCTAACGTTATAGATGCTGAAATTTTTACTGGACATACAAAAGGTTCGCGTGCTTTTATTCCAAGAATAACACTTTCTCCTTCTGACAGTAATCTACCTTTTTAACTTCAAAGGCGGCAGTTTCCCATTCGACTTGGTTTTGCAATGACAATAAATAAATCTCAAGTACAGAGTCTTAGAAATGTAGGAATATATTTGCCTCAGCCAGTATTTTCGCATGGGATGTTATATGTTGCTTTTTCAAGAGCTACAACGAGGCATTGTGTGCGAGTTTTGGTAATTGATACAAAGAAACAGGGAAAATTTAAATAGCTCAAATAGGGTTTTTACAAAAAAATGTTGTTTTCCATGAGGTTTTATTTTGAGATTTCTTCTGTTATATTCTGTAATTGATATGGAAAACCTGTTAGAAAAGCTATTTTATGTCCAGTATCATTCCAGAATTTTAATAACATGTTTTAATTTATAAATTTTGGAAGTATAATTGTTTATTTTAAATTTGTATTAATCTGATTTTAAATTTGTATTAGTATCCGTATTTGTATGATTATTCCTATTGCGTTTATTTTTTAAAAGATGAAAGTAAAATAAATAACTTTCCAAACTTGTCATTCAAACTGGTTTAAAGTAATATAGAGGCTTGATTTGAA
The DNA here is from genome assembly GCA_013235015.1 of Araneus ventricosus. Taxonomy (NCBI): domain Eukaryota; kingdom Metazoa; phylum Arthropoda; class Arachnida; order Araneae; family Araneidae; genus Araneus; species Araneus ventricosus. Next base: position 126,761 of record BGPR01003589.1, read on the forward strand.
AGTTTCTAACAATAGTGTAACACACATTAGGCATGTGTCACGTGACCTCAGGGCATTATTCGAGATGGCCCGTACAAAGCCGGGCCATACAGATAGAAACGGAAAAGGGAAACCAAATTACGTGACCGAGCCCAATGTCCAATTTCGTATTTCGGAATGTTTGAACCGCTCTTTTGTCCCTATTTATTTCAGAGAGAATGTTGGGCATGTGTATTCATGTTGGGATCTCAGTTCTCTCCGCCAGAGAATGACAAATTATTCGAGATAGCCCGTGCAACGCCGGGCCACGCAGCTAGTCTACACTATTAAAATCCGATTGTATGTATGTATGTCCGTCTATCTTCTCACGAACTGCCGAACGGAGAAGCGCGCGGAAGGTACCAAAAGATGGGGAAAGCCATTTCAGCAATTTAAATTTCGAAATTGCAATTAGTGAAAAAATAATAATTAAAAACTAATTGACAACAATGCTTTTCATTGTTTCGGATACTTTATAACAAAACTTTTCATTGTTGCAGTGCAATTCAAATTACATTTTATTATTGAAGTTGTTTACTTTAAAGAACATGTTACGACAACAATAAAAAAGTGACGCTGACAGAAATAAAATATGTATTTTTGGAAGTGCATAAATTCTTTTTTTGATCCCGTGGTATAACGCCAAACAGAATCATTTTAACGAACTTGCAGGCGTGTTTTGTTCCTTTAAAGTTATGTACCGAAAGATATAGATTAGTTACGTTAGTGATTTTAATCATTATTCATTGATTTCATCAAGTTTAAATATTTCTGGTAACTGCTATTTTAAGCTGATATTTGGAAGTTACTATTTTTGCTTTGTTCAATTCTCGCTTTTTCCGATGCCTAAAAGAAAAAGATGAGTTACAGGAGATGCTGCCCGTAGACAGCAGGAAATTAGAAAACGTAAAAGGAGAGTTGCTGAAACTCACGAAGAAAGAAACCATGGCACACACACGACGTAGTCTGGACAGAAGAGCGGAAGAAACAGAACAAAATAATAGCCAATTGTCAGTAATTGCACAACGCGGCCAGGACAGAAAAGCCGAAGAAACAGAAGAAAAATTAAATAGCCGATTGTCAGACATGGCCCAACGGCAATGAGAGAAGAGCCGAAGAAACAGAAGGACAAAGAAATAGCCTATTGTCAGTCATGGTACAACATGCAAGGGAACTCCGTCTAAATGTTATTGAAGGACAAAATCACCATCAGATACAAAATTTTTACGCAGCTAGAACTGCTCTTTGCTCCTTATTTATTTAGGAGAGAATAATGGGTATGTGTCTCATTACCTCACTTCTTCTCTCCGCCAGGGAAGGACGCATTATTCGAGATAGCACATCATAGAAACATTTAACATCTATCCTTTTAAAATTCGAACGTCAACAGACGTATGTATGTGTGTATGTCCTTCTGTCTTCTCACGAACCTCTGAATCCAGAAACTAGCCATAAGTACCAAAAGATGGAAAATAATCCAAGGAATCAATTTCGACTATTTAAATTTCGAAATTGTAATCAGTTAAAAAGATATTAATTAAAAACGTCAAAATGAATGAATTGATGTGCTGCCATCTATTGGCAGCATGGTGAATTCATTTACGGCGGATTCTTTCACCCCCTATTATTAGTTTTCGCATCCGGTGTTGCATTTTTTTATTTATTTAACAGAAGTTGGTATTTCTTTTTGAGCGAGCTTCTGTGTTTGAATTTAACAATGGACAAAAATCGTTTTCCTGTATTTTTCTTTCTTTTTTGACGTACGGTGTTTCGCAAAATTTACGTTTGTTGGGAGAAAATATTTATTCATTTTTATCCTTTTTTTTCATTATTATTCAAATACGGGCAAGACGAAAATATATGTTTCTGGTATTTATCAGTTTGGTGTACTATTAAATCGTTTATCGTTTCTGTTTTTTTATTTTGTTTTTCTTTTGCAAAACCAATATCATGCTAATCTGTTTTAATTTATAAGCATAAGAATTCTCGCGTTTTCATTCAAACCAAACTGCTTTAAGGTAAAAAAAAGGCTAGAACTGAAAGTTTTAATAAAACAAGAGAGGATTCAAAACAGATTTACGTTTGTTGGGGAAGCTTAGTGACAATATTTGTGGGGGAAAAAACAGAGGCGGGCATATGAAAAAAGGTAAATTTCAAGAAACGCTGGGTTATTAATTAAAATGTAATTAAAATGAAGGATTTAAAAATTTTAATTAAATAAATTATTATTTTTATTTAATTAATTAAAATATAGGATTCAAAGGATTTTTTACGTTTTGGGGGGAACATAACGTTTACGTTTGCGACCATATGTGTTTAATATAAATAAACCGGAGACGGGCATATGAAAATTAGTAATAAAAAGAATAGATTTGAAAGAATATTTACATTTGTTGAGGAAAGTAAGTGGCAATATTTCTTGAAATAATAAACGGAGCCGGACATATGAAAAAATATGGATCCCAAGGCCTCATGTGATCTCACTTCTCTCCGTCCGGGAATATCTCATTATTCAAGATTGCCCGTGCAACGCCGGGCCATGCAGCTAGTCTACACTATTAAAATCCAATTGTATGTATGTATGTATGTTTGTTTGTATGTCCGGCTATCTTCTCACGAACCGCCGAACGGAGAAACGAGCGGAAGGTACGAAAATATGGGGAATGATCCAAGAAATCCATGTCGGCCATTTAAATTCCGAAATTTCAATTAGTGAAAAAGATATTAATTAAAAACTAATTTACAACAATACTTTTCCTTGTTTCGGATACATTATAACAATAATTTTCATTGTTACCTCGCAATTCAAAATATATTTTATTGTTGAAGTTGTTTACTTTAAAGAACAATGTTGCAACAACAATAAAAAAGTGACGCTGACAGAAATAAAATATGTATTGTTGGAAGTGTATAAATTCTTTTTTTTATCCCATGATATAAAGTCAAATAGAATAATTTAAAACGAGTTTATAGGCGTGTTTTCTTTCTGTAAAGTTATCTGCCGAAAGATATAGATTAGTTATGTTGGTGATTTTGATATTATTCATTGATTTGATCCAGGTTAAATATTTCCGGTAGCTGCTATTTTAAGCTGATATTTGGAAGTTACTATTTTTGCTTTGTTCGATTCTCGCTTTTTCCGATGCCTAAAAGAAAACGAGGATTTACACGGGATGCTGCCCGTAGACAGTAGGCAATTAGAAAACGTTAAAGGAGAGTTGCTAAAACTCACGAAGAAATAAATCATGGCACAACGCAGTCTGGACAGAAGAGCGGAAGAAACAGAAGAACAAAATATTAGCCGATTGTCAGTAATGGCACAACGTGGCCAGAAGAGAAGAGACGAAGAAACAGAAGAAAAAAGAAATAGCCGATTGTCAGACATGTTACAACACGCAGCTAGAACTCCTCTGTACTATTTATTTATTTAAGAGAGAATAATGGGTATGTGTCTCATTACTACACTTCTTCTCTCCGCCAGGGAACGACGCATTATTCGACATACCCTCTTTAAGGCCGGGCCACGTATGTATGTAATGTATATTGCTTCGTGTGTTTATGAACTGGACTCGGGATATGAAAAAAATGTTTATCCCCTGCAACACTGGTTTATCTAAGCGTTTGTGTCAAATTACCTCACTTCTTATCTCCGCCGTGGGATAATGCATTATTCGAGATAGCCCTTGCAAGATATTTTTAAGTTACTATTTTTGCTTTGTTCAATTTTCTCTATTTCCGATGCCTAAAAGGACAACAGGAGTTGCATGGGATGCTGCCTGTAGACAGCAGGCAATTATGAAACGTGAAAGGAGAGTTGCTGCAACTGACGAAAGAAAGAAACCGCCGATTTTCAACTATGGCAAAAAGTGGCTACGAAAGAAGAAACAAAAGAACAAAATAACAGCCTATTGACAGTAATGGCACAACATGGCCAGAAGAGAAGAGCGGAAGAAACCGAAGAACAACGAAATAGAGGATTGTCACACATGGCACAACGTGGCCAGGAGAGAAAAGCCGAAGAAAACAGAAGAACAAAGGAATAGCTGTTTGGCAAGATCAAGACGTGTCAAGTGACCTCAAGGAATGACGCATTATTCGAGATAGCCCATTATATAAACTTTAATCATCTATCCTATTAAAATTCGAACGTCAACAGACGTATGTATGTCCTTCTATCTTCTCACGAACAACTGAATTCTGAAACTAGCCGTAAGTACCAAAGATGGAAAATAATCCAAGGAATCCATTCCAACTATTTAAATTCTGAAATTGTTTTTAGTTAAAAAGATATTAATTACAAACGTCAAAATGAATGAATTGACTTGCTGCCATCTATTGGCAGCATGGTGAATTCATTCACAGCGGATTCTTTTTTTTCCTTATTATTAGTTTTCGCATCCGGTGTTGCATTTTTTTATTTATTTAACGGAAGTTGGTATTTCTTTTTGAGCGAGCTTCTGTGTTTGGGTTTATTAACAATGGACACAAATCGTTTTCCTGCATTCCTTTCTTTTTTGACGTCCGGTGCTTCGCAACATTTAAGTTTGTTGGATTAAAATATTTATTCATTTTTATCCGGTATTTTATTATTTTTCAAATACTTGAAAGACGAAAATATATGTTTCTGGTGTTTAATTTATCTGTTTAGTGTGCTATTAAATCGTTTATCGTTTCTGTTTTTTATTTCGTTTTATTTTTTCTTTTGCAAAACAAATATCATGCTCATCTGTTTTAATATATAAGCATAAGAATTCTCGCGTTTTCATTCAAACCAAACTGCTTTTACGTAGTAAAAAAGCTAGAACTGAAAGTTTTAATCCTACAAGAGAGGATTCAGAACAGATTTACGTTTTTTGGGGAAGCTTAGTGACAATATTTGTAGGGAAATAAACAGAGGCGGGCATATGAAAAAATGTGGATTCCGAGGAACGCTGGGCTAATAACTATAAGGTAATTAAAAGGTTGGATTTAAAAATTTTAATTAAACAATATAGGATTAGAAGAATTACGTTTTTTGGGGGAACGTAACGTTTATGTTAGCGATAATATGTGTAAAAAAATAAAGCGGAGGCGGGCATATGAAAATTAGTAATAAAAAGACTAGATTTGAAAGTATATATACATTTGTTGAGGAAAGTAAGTGAGAATATTTGTTGAGAAAAAAACGGAGCCGGGCATATGAAAAAATATAGATCCCAAGGCCTAACTTGATCTCATTTCTCTCCTCCCGGGAATATTCATTATTCAAGATTGCCCGTGCAACGCCGGGCCATGCAGCTAGTCTACTCTATTAAAATTCGAAGGTAAACAAACGTATGTATGTATGTATGTATGTCCTTCTATCTTCTCACGAACCGCCGAACGGAGAAGCGCGCGCAAAGTACCAAAAGATGGGGAATAATCCAGGGAAGCCGTTTCGGCCATTTATATTCCGAAATTTTAATTAGTGAAAAAGATATTAATTAAAAACTAATTGACAACAATGCTTTTCATTGTTTCGGATACTTTATAACAATACTTTTCATTGTTACAGCGCAATTCATAATATTTTTTATTGTTGAAGTTGTTCACTTTAAAGTACATTGTTACAATAACAATAAAAAAAGTGACGCTGACAGAAATAAAAAATGTATTGTCGTGGAAGTGTATAAATTCTTTTTTTTATCCAGTAATATAACGTCAAGCAGAATAATTTTAACGAATTTACAGGCGTGTTTTGTTTCTGGTAAGTTATACTCCGAAAGATGTAGATTAGTTATGTTAGTGATTTTAATCATTATTCATTGATTTGATCAAGTTTAAATATTTCTGGTAACTGCTATTTTAAGCTGATATTTGGAAGTTACTATTTTTGCCTTGTTCAATTCTCGCTTTTTCCGATGCCTAAAAGAAAAAGAGGAGTTACACGGGATGCTGCCCGTAGACAGCAGGCAATTAGAAAACGTGAAAGGAGAGTTGCTGAAACTGACGAAGAAAGAAACCGCCGATTGTCAACTATGGCACAACGTGGCCAGAAGAGAAGAGCGGAAGATACAGAAGAACAAAGAAATAGCCGATCGTCACATAGTATTTCTTTTTTAGAGAGCTTATGTGTTTGGATTCATTAATATTGGGAAAAATCATTTTCTTTCCTTTTTTGTATTAAGGTGTTTAACTTTGTAACGTTTGTTGGGGAAAGTAAGTGACAATTTTTGTTGAGAAAAACAGAGGCAGGCCATATGAAAATATATGGACCCCGAAGCCTCACATGACCTCGCTTCTCTCCGCCCGGGAATATCCCATTATTAGAGATAACCCGTGCAACGCCGGGCC